>JAQIVF010002846.1:0-10265 GCA_034698365.1 Steganacarus magnus | reverse complement strand
TGAAATAAATGATTTATATGAAACAAATAGATTGTTTCAAAAGGGGAGCAAAAGGGGCAAAATAACATTTTGCGGGTCTCTTGAACTCAAAAATCGCTGCTGCAGTGTGAAATAAACGCTCGTAATTAATGTATTTGAGGTATAGATTGAGGAATAGCGTTGAAACTATTTGACGATTAATTAATAAACATAAAGTGTAGATCTATCTATTTGTTTATAGTCTAGCAAACAGTGTGCCACACATTGCCAATCATTGCAACACCATTTGCCGATATTAGAGCTGTTTGTGCATCGCTTGGTGTGATTGTGGCGTTCATTGTTGTGACCACATATTCATTGCGAGTCTAATCAAATAGAAAACTACTAAAATGGCAAATAAAATGAAAAAAATCGATATAAATGACATGAATTTATTACAATTATCTCAAATTAAGCAACAATTAGAGCAAGTAATGTAATTATATATTATTACATATAATGTAATTAATTAAATAAATATTGTTAATATACATGAATGCATAGGAAATCGAAGTTTTAGAGAATTCGATCCAAAACTTGCAAAATGCGAAATTAAAATATTCGGAGTCAAAGAATTCGGTTGAGAGACAGATTTCGGTGTCGTCGGGATCGCAAGTGTTGGTACCGCTCACCGGTTCGATGTATGTTCCGGCCATCGCTACCGACAACACCAAATTTATTGTCGACATCGGAACGGGTTATTATGTGAGCAAAAATACTAAATCAACCGTTGATTACTTTAGAAGAAAAGTGCAATTTCTTAGCGAACAAATTGATAAATACGTGAAATTAACTCAAGAAAAAATTAACGCAAGAGAATGTAATGATTTTATATTGTAAAAACCAATTTTAATGTTTTTAAATAATTTCGTTATTTTTACAGCCATTCTGGAAGTGCTTCAGTATAAACAGCAAGCATTGATTGCGAGCCAACAAACCGCTGGCACATCGCAAGTCAAAAAGACTTAACTTAAACTAACATTATTATCGCAATTCAAACTAGAAATTTTCATATTCTCAGCATTAATCTTTGATTTGTTTTAATTATACATTTTCAATTGTTTAAAATTTAAATATTACATGACTGATATACTTATGCTTGTATTTAAATAACTAAACTAATTCTTTTGCCGCGAATATCAAGTTTTATTTTTAATTATTAATTTTAATAAAAAATTTGAAATGTTTTGTTTGGGAATTAAGGATTTTAAAATTATTAATATTTATATCATATTTTGTAAACATTTAGAAGCGTTGAGACGTGTCATATACAATGGTATTAAAACATACCACAAAACAATCTAATTTACTGACACCATTATTTTCAAAATGTGTTTTCATAAAAACGTATATCTGAACTTATTACGCATTTAATAAAATTAATGACTAAATTCTAATCACTTAATTTTCTAAATATGTAAATGTTAAAACTTATTTCAATGCTTTTTAACAACTTTGATAACTTTGCTAAAATGAATCTATTTTTTGGAGAATATAAACTAAATATTTATCATTTATATGAAATAATTTTTTAGAAAACATTAAAAAAGGTAAAATATTTCGTACTCCAATAAAAAGTTCTAAATTTTCAAAACATTGTTTTGAAAATTTTTAAACAGTAGCAGAGTTAGAAAAATAGTGCTATAAACTTTAATTTCGACAATTTCACCCTAATTGTTGACAAACATGTGATCAATTGTGGGGATAAAAGTGGGATGTGATGACAAAAACTGTTATATGTATTTAACTCTGTGTTTGAAAGGTGCAGCAAAAGGTGTGAGGATTTACCTTATATTTGTTAAGACCAGTGCCTCGGGTGTACAGTTCACCATACCATACCTACACCTTCTCTTACGTCGTTAGTTAACAACCTTTTCTGTGTAACTCATCAGAATCAACACAAATTTTCCAACTAAGCCAACCTGATTGCCATAATTATTGATTTTTAAAATAATTTATACATTTTATAAATTTTTAATTATTTACCCTAATTAATTAATGTTAAAAGTGTTCCTATTTACAGTATCATAATTTTTTCAATATAAAAATTTTTAACATACAGTGAAATAGTTTAGAAATTGGTATAACTATTATTATGTGAGGATACGCTTAGTTTTTCTTTAATAGACTATCCTTCATAAGCTAAAAAATATTTTGTAGATATACATTTTGTGATTAATATGTCAAATAACTGTATGTAAAAAAATAAAGAAATGAAACATAAACTTTTATGCACAGCACTGCACTGTACCGTATTATATGGAGTATAAAATAATAATTATGATATATTTGCTATTATTGAGTATAGGAATAACGCGGAAGCGGAACTAAGTGTGTATCCCATATCTCGGAAACGTATTTTTCAAAAATAAAATCATTATTCACACCGCTTTTGCTGTGAATTACATTATTATAGATATACAGTAATAATGCTAACAAAAATATTTAAAGCGTAAAAAAATTGCAATGGTATGACCGAAAGTAATTAAAAGTAGTTTGAAATGTGTTAGAGATACGGAGTATATAACATTACTGGCAATGGTGTGCCAATTTAGAGCAGATATGACCCATTTTTCTGTTTTTTTTTTCAGTGAAATTTTAGCTCAAATTTTTGCCTGTTTTTAACTCTGATTTTCGTGTTTTGTTCAGTTTGTTTGTGTCTTTTGTTGTCGTTATTTCTCAATATTTCATTCACATAATGTGTTATTCTTTGTGCGCCTCATTGTAAAGTAATACAAACTTACAAAAGATACCCTTTGATGAAAATATTTTGGCGCCAAACCACTCTTTCTTTGGTTTGGTATATTGTGTTGCTTCTACTAGTCATTAGTTGGTGGCAGATGGATCTGACGCTTTCCATTGGATAGGTATTCCCCTCATGCCCTCAAGCATACGACCCTTTATGCCATCAAATAGAGGCAAACACAAGCATTTTCACTCATTTTCATTGTTATTTGAGAGTTAGTTCACTTCACTTCAGGTACACATCCATGATGTTCATAACACATCACATCAAACCACAAGCAACGAGTATAGAGATAACACATTTTCGAGTTTTATTTTATAAATCCATTTACGAGTATCGCTATAAACTTTTTTTTAAATAAAAATCGTTTTTGTTAAGGTGAGAGAAAAAAGCGGCGTTTATTAAATTTTAGTAATTATAGATTTGGTTTTGGTAACAAACTGGCGTCAATGAGTCGCGATGTGTCGGAACGCGTTTATAACATCAAACACTACGTTTGGTCCGAAACTTTGCTGTAATAGTGTGTTACTATTGTACGAAGTGTTCGCTCAAATCACAAAATGTAATGAAAAAAGCTGATGAACGCGTCATTAATTAAGAGCACATTATGTAGTTTTTCTAGTTTATCATATATATATATATATATATAGTTATATACATGTGTGCCACTTATTGTGAATTTGCTTGCCTTTGTTTCATATTTACTAGAAATGTTAGTGATATACGCATTGATGGATATTTATAAAGGTATGAGAAATCACTAATATATTTATATATTTACTTATGGATATTTATATCTATATACTAACACTTACTACTGTTTTGAACTTTTAGCAATTTTTTTAAATTAAAATCAGTATATAAATTGTTAATAACAAAAGTTTAGTTATTGCTTGGTTTGAATAGTTTCATTGTCGATCAGGTCAGGACTGGTGTCGATATTGACCACAACTAATATTGCACTCGTCCCGGCCTGTTCCCAAATGAACCATCATCTCACTCGCGAATCAACATTTTTAGTTGTTTTGATTGACTGGTAATAACTTTGTAGGTACTAATACGATAATACGAGTATATAATTAATATCGTAAATCGTTTGCTAATTTCTAAATAAATGATTGCCCAATAGATTCTTTATTTGAATGTATGTCTGTTTGTGTAAATATGTATGAGTTTAGGTAGAAATGTTTTTAAGCCCCGAAGCAAATTTGGTTCTAAACTTTGGTTTGAATGGTGATGTGAGTAATAATTAGTGGACTGCGTCTGTTGTGTTGACTGGTAGGACACGTGTCGCAACGAAGAAGTGTGTATAGCGATGTTTGGCAATGCAAATGTGGGGTGCATTGCATGCGTTGCAGTGTTCGCTGCAAACAATTGATAGGCAGGTGCTCTTCATTATTATCATCACCAGCCATCTGTTACACTCAATTTTGGTCATTTGATTCATTACTCTTAGAATGTAAGAGTATGTGCATATGTCATGCAAAACCACTATTACTAGTACCACTATGGTTGGACTGGTTTGCCATCCGGGAAACGAGATTCTGTGCAACCAACTACACTCACACACACTATGCTCGCACAACACACACATACACACACTTAAACTATAAACTAAAAACAAGGTGTAGGTCGCAGTCGTCGCTGATCTGCAGCTGCCGTACATTTCTTTACTGTTCATATTTTGCAGTCAGTTATGCATCACTAAAAGGGACTAATCCTGCTTTACATAAACTAGAAAAGAGGAAGAGGGGGTTCTTTTTCTATATATTCTCTTGTTATTCATATATACCTATTGGCAAGTATGGCAAAAGAAGCTTTCTTTTATTTCACTTACGGCACAATGGGCACAATGAACCAAAAGAATCTCTGACAGCGATATACGAAATTCAAATTTCGCGACAACAATGCATTTCATTCTATAACCCCTATACTCATAACCCCCTCTTCCAAGTAGCTGTTAAGTGACAATCAAATATAATTCACTTTTCAATGCACAGAATCACTGCTTTAAGTCGAGATACTATTCATGTGCAGATGGCATAAACTTGTGAGCAGATGGTCCGCAACTACAAACAACACCAACCAATACACAAATTATTTACTTTCTTAAAGTCATATTAATCACATCGATTCGCTTTAGATTACCTCAAAAAAGTTTTCTATTCTAATCATTTGATCTTTAATTTAATTGTTTTTTCCGGCATTAAAAAGTTTTAAAAACAATTTTAAGTTTTCTGCAAATAATTTACCGTATGTTAAACAAATTAGAGAAATGCATATTGAATAAATCAGATAAAAAACTTCTACATAACTTTTAAATTATTGATAACAAAGTTTTGAATATTATTAAAAAATATATTAGATGTCACTACTTTCAAAATATGAGTTATAATTAAAGTTTCGTAGTAATGAAAAATTGGACGCATAGTGAGATAAGCAATAATGATTCAATTAAAAAGTTTGAGAATGGATTTAATTAATAAAATTTATAACACTTGCGTATGTTTTTATAAAATTAATTTGATTTCTATGAGTTGAACGCCGAGAAAATCTGAATAACAAATAAAGTTAGCTTCAACTTTTTTGTAGTTTTAAAACCAACTAGAGGTACAAATTTTTATTATCTCTCATTAGAAATCGAATTATTATTTATTTAACCAGTTCTGGCTTTCGAATTATTTTTAATGACCTTAATCTTATAAAAACATTTGAAGTATAATAAACTTAGATTATCATTAGATTATCTAACATTTTTTATTTCTGTAATTCTCTACCAAAATAAATTTATATGTTAAAGTAATCAGATATTTTGTTAATAAATTACAAAGTATATTAAATTTTTTAATATGAATTTTTAGATCTCTTTCGCTTGAGAGAAGTCGAGCTCAAGGATTTGTTATGTTAAACTCTGTGCTCTCTCTATGTCAGTAATACTATTGAATTAGAGAACTCTGAAACTTCCTTGTTATAACTTAATACTTTATAACATGTAACACTTAATACTTCTAATTTTTATTTAATTTTGTTTACCAATTCAGTAATTACCTATAAAGCTCAATAATATAGCGTTCCAATACTAACGATACAGTAATGGTAAAGTTACAGAACCCTCGTTTAAATGTTGCAATGTTCCCCAACACAAAATGCTTTACACAACTCAGGTTCTAATTTAATGAAACTTTTTTTATATAGTTTCTAATACTAAAGGTATAGCTTTGTCGACAAATGTAAAAATCTATTCAAATAATATCGATATTTTTGTTATGTATTTAGCAATAGTTGCTTTTTGTAACATTTTATTAAAAATTGATTCAGTATTGTTATATTAGCATCAAATGCTGATTATTATTTGATAATTTTGTTATTTTTTTAATGATTATGGAGATTAATGTACGCTAACGGTTGCAATAAAATTTTCAATTTGAAATAACTTTTTGAACATTAATTTTATACTTTATTACAAGTTTGCAAAACATCAATTAATTTCACTAAACATGTATTTTAAGAAAGCATTTGTTAAATTAACGAATCAAAACAAAATGATTTTGAAACAAACGCATAAAATATATATGAATTGGAATAATCAGAGCAAACGACTCTATCATTGGGATAATTATCCAATTATTGGAAGTGATATCGACAGACAAAATCCTCAATTTAAAGTAAGTTTTAATTACATGACATGATTATAATTGTTTTTATTTTTTGAAAACTCTTAATGCATAGAGTAATTGTCAAAATATGAAATCATTAGTTAGTGAACTAAAATCAACGATCGAAAAAATAAGCGCAGGTGGAGATGAAAAGTCCGTGAAAAGGCATACTTCAAAAGGGAAATTAGTGGCACGCGATCGCATTAATTATTTATTAGATACTGGTTCACCGTTTCTAGAACTTTCGCCATTAGCTGCGTATCATTGTTACGGCGATGAAGATGTGCCATCAGCGGCAATCATTACTGGAATCGGCAAGATATGTGGCTTAGAGTGTATGATAGTAGCAAATGATGCCACTGTTAAGGCTGGAACTTACTATCCGTTAACCGTTAAAAAGCATTTAAGAGCGCAACAAATAGCAATGGAGAATGGTTTGCCTTGCATTTATTTAGTGGATTCTGGTGGAGCTAATCTTCCACATCAGGCAGAAATATTTCCAGATGTCGATAATTTTGGCAGAATATTTTATAACGAAGCAGTTATGTCTTCGATGGGAATTCCGCAGATATCAGTAGTAATGGGCAGCTGTACCGCTGGTGGCGCTTACGTGCCAGCGATGGCAGACGAAAATGTTATCGTCAAACAACAGGGAACTATATTTTTAGGCGGACCACCTTTAGTTAAAGCAGCCACAGGAGAGAATATTTCTGCTGAAGAGCTCGGAGGAGCGGATTTGCATTGCAGGTGTTTCATACCAAACTGTTACTTATTCATACGTATATTTATACAATTTTAATTACAGTCAATCGGGTGTAACTGATTATTATGCAGTTAATGATTCGCATGCGTTACAAATTACTCGGAAAATTGTTTCAAATTTAAATATACATAAACGTTTAGTTAGCCCTCAGGCTAATGTTAGCGAACCAAAATGGCCTATTGATGATCTGTATGGCATCGTTAACACTGACCTCAAGAAGTTGTTCGATGTTAGACAAGTAATTGCTAGAATTGTTGACGCGAGTTGTTTTGACGAGTTTAAAGCCCAATACGGCAATACATTAGTCACGGGTTTTGCGCGTCTTTATGGCTATTCGGTTGGAATTGTCGCTAATAATGGAGTTTTATTCTCCGAATCGGCGCTTAAAGGCGCACATTTTATACAACTTTGTTGTCAAAGAAAAATTCCTCTAATTTTTTTGCAAAACATAACTGGATTTATGATTGGACGCGAAGCAGAAATGGGAGGAATAGCCAAACACGGCGCTAAATTGGTTACCGCAGTATCCTGCGCTAATGTACCGAAATTTACAGTTATTATCGGTGGTTCTTATGGTGCAGGCAATTACGGAATGTGTGGTCGCGCATACTCACCGCGATTCCTATATATGTGGCCCAACTCTAGAATATCAGTAATGGGTGGCGAACAGGCCGCTAACGTTTTGGCCACTTTAGCGCGCGATAATAAGTTACGAGACAATAAAGCTTTTACTGAAAGTGACGAGAGAGCTATCAAAGATCCTATTATTGAAAAGTTCGAGAGTGAGGGAAACCCTTTCTACTCGAGCGCCAGATTATGGGACGATGGTGTGATCGATCCCATCGATACCAGACGAGTACTTGGTATGAGTTTAAGTGTATCTCTTAATAGACCCATCGATGAAACACGTTTTGGTGTTTTTCGTATGTAATCTTTACCACACAAGTTATTATTTTTTATATTACACTATTTTTATATTGCTATTTGTTAATATAACTATAATTAAATACACGATTTAACAATTAAACTGATGGCTGATTTGTGAGCTGATTAAAGTCAGTTTTATCGGTAAGCACTTTACTCATATCGATGTCAACGATTTCGTCTAAAAACTTTTCTTGTTTTACGGCAAACATTGAATAGCAATCTACGAATGATACGCGTATTTAATTACATAATGATAGGCAATAATAATATTCAGTCATACAAACAGAACCAACAAAGACCGCTAATCCTATACCAGTGAATCGATTTCTTTTCTTGATTCGCAGCATATTTTCGAGTCTTTGTTTATTCCTTTTCTCCACATCTCTAATAAACGTTTGATACAAGTTTGTCCTCTCTTTCAACTCTTCATCGCTCAAATTTGATACACGATTTACGATTTCTTCTCCCATTCTTATAATGTGGTATTTAAGTTATTGTTGTTGTGTTCGCAAAAAATATATAAATAATTCAATTGTCTAATTAGTTATTGATATTATTTGTAAACTTAAAAAACAATATAAAAATTGGATATCATCGCAGATATTTTATTATTGTATGATATAATGAAATAAATATACAACCGCTAGAGTGAGCTCTATTTCATTTTTGATATATCGATAATTTAGTAAATTGTGGTTGATATCACCTCCCCATCAAGAGTTATTAATATTTGAAATTTGAATTAAATTTTTGGCCCCAAAACTTTAAGCACTCTCCAAGTCTCCAATTTTGAGTCTCAGACAGTTTTTTAAACCCCAATTTTTTTATGTACACTATCGAATGAAAATCTAGGTAAAACATCGCAGACACTTAAGCCGTGATTTAGAGTCTACATCGAGTAATTTAGTCTAGTTAACCAGTTTGCAAATTGGAGTGCATTGCACGTTCCTTTAAATTTCGAAGACAAATATTTAAAAAGTTTGCTAAATTACACTGATATTTTAACGAACTTATATAAGAAAGTAAATTTTAGTCTATATTTGTTATAACTTATAAGAATTCTTCATTTAATAATTCTTTTTAAAGTAATATATTCAAAATTTTGTTACTGCTCTTCTCTGATTATTATTGAACTAGCAATTAATTGTTTGATTATCATCATTTACAAAACATATCTCTTAACGCACGAATTATATTTTAGCAAAATATTTAGCAAAGTTTAGAGAATTGATCCAACTTCGAGTTAATGTTGGAAATATGGCTATAAATTGAATGCCAAGCCAAGGCTATAAATGATTAAAATTGAATTAAATGTCAGAAGTTTGCATTAAAGTATTCAGAATATGAATCATGTGTGTTATGAATTTTTTGTCTAAATCTGGTTAGACATCTCATTGTAGTAATTCTATAGTGATTACTAATTTTATAGGTTACTGACAAATTACAATGAGTGCGCATGCGGTGTATTGTTTATTTATTAAGTTGTTTTTTATTCATTTAGAATATAATCGCAATAGATTTAAATTAAAAATATATACCAAATACTTAACAAATTTTGGGCATATCTGTTATTAGAATTGAAATGCGTGCATAAATCACGGGTGAATTCAAGCACCATTAAGAAGCGTATTTTGACTTTAATTTGAGTTTAAGTTTAAAGTAATAATCATATGCTAATATTTCTTAATAAATAAATTACTGCTACATATGACATTCAGATTTAGACCTTAAGTATGACTAAATAATGTAAACGCACATATTTATGTAACAGCAAATATTTAACGCATAATTTAAAACTATGAGCTATAACTTTATAATTGATGAAATAAGTCATAAGCAGCATCCGGATAATATGCACGAAAAAACCGAACAAATATGCATGCATTTATGCACTAAAAAACTCAATTATTTGCACGAAAATATGCATGAAAAACTTAATGAAAACATTAAAAAACGGTACTTAACACACATAAAATTAGTTTATAAGGTAAATTTTCATTCATTTTATTTCATATTCTTCAGTATTGCATTTTAAATAAAATAATTATAAGACTTTAATAATGAAGATTAGTTTTAGTATTTTGTTTCGCATACACTCTATTCAAGTTAAAGTAAACTAAAATTTTTATCAACTTATATGCAAAGTTTCGTCTAT
>JAQIVF010002845.1:0-10265 GCA_034698365.1 Steganacarus magnus | reverse complement strand
AATACATACTTAACTGCCGATAACTCAAATTAATTTATTACACAAATGTTTACACTGAAAGTTTTTAAAGTATTATCAATAATGTTAATTTAGATTTGTATTTTAGATATCGATGAATGTTCAACTGGTTTGCATTCGTGTCATAGCACTGCTTCGTGCAGAAACAAAGAAGGAGGATATTATTGCTCATGTGATTCAGACGACACTCCTAAACTTAATTGTTCCTTGAATTGTATTCATAATAATGTAGAACATAGTGACGGTGAGACATGGAAGTCCGATGAAAGTGTATGCAAAAAATGCTCGTGTAAAAAGGGTGTTGTGTCGTGTAAAAAGAAAACTTGCGATTGTGATCTCGCCATTGATAAGAGTGATACGATTTGTTGTCCTCAATGTGATATTGATTCGCGACAATGTCATAACCAACAAGACAACTCTATAGTGTATCGTACAGGACAGACCTGGCTTTACGATTGTCAAGTGTGCGAATGCATGGTATGTCTTATTTGTTTTATTATATTAAAGTTTTGATCTTATAATTTCAATTATGGCAACAGTTCGGTGAAATAGACTGTTGGGACATGGAGTGCCCGCCAATCAATTGTTTGAATCCAATTAGAAAGCCAGGCGACTGTTGCCCGCGATGTCGAGACGATCCGTGCGATTCAATGAATGGACAAAATTCAACAAAGACTGATTTATGGCGATCAGGTTGCATGCATTTTGGTCGCAACTATCGAACTGAACTCGACAGTCACGACAATCCAGACAATTCAGACAATTTACACAACTACGTCAATTAATACTTATTAGATATTTATTATTATTATTATTCAATTTTACACAATAACGTCAATTAACTTTAACTAGATATTTATTATTATTATTACTCATACATTATTTGTATATTATTTTATTGTAATAAACATTAATTTGATTTTGATTCAAAATTTGAAACTTTCATCAAATATGACGCCAGCAGTATCAATACAGTTACAAATTCGCAACACTTAGTGAAATCGGTCGAAGGGAAAACCAGTTTAGGATGGGTTCTAATAATAATAATGTAAATATAGTTAACGTGCCATAACTAAAGCGAAACTTTGTTAACGAAGTGTTTATTTTGATTGGCGCGCAATTTTTTAGTAAATGTGTTCGTTATGATTGGTTTCTAGCTGTGAATTATTGCATTCAAATTTTTTAATTCAAACAGGTTTTAACACATGTTAACATTAATTAGGTTAGCATTTGTAATACGAAATATAAATTCATATTATGTTAGTTTTTAATTGATATGTAATACAAAACCAATAATTTTTATTGATTTTCGTTAAATCACAATTCATGTTTATAAAAAAATTGTTAATTAATATTGTTCTAAAGTATTTTATACGTAGTTATATGCTATTGCTAAGGCGTCGAACCACAATTGTAAATAAACTATTTCATCATAGCTTTAGTAGAACTCATCTCTGACTGTTTAGGAATAAGATTAGTAAACAAGATACATCATATAACGTGTTGTTTGTTTGCGATTATGCTGTGCAAAGATCACGAAAATATAGTGATAATAAATAAATACTTATTTTATTTTCCTTTAAAAGTTTAGTCATTTCAAACAAACTTTCAACTCAAATATTTTTGAGCATTTAAATTAAAAAGTTGTAAACTGTTGAAATAATTAGTCAACATTTTACGATATTGTTTGTATATTCATATAATCAAAATAAAATTAAAAGTTTATTAGTTAATAATACACTATTAATACTTGTGGACACGAAGTTTTTAAAAACTTGAGTATATTTTATTTGAAAAATAATGTCTGCAACTGTGGTTTTAAGCTTTTACCAGAAACCTGGTCTGAACGATGAAAAACTGGCAAAAACTTTAGAAAAGTTAAAAATTGTTGAAAATAATTTAATTGACATTGAAACTGAATATTGCTTTTATGTGAATTGTTTAGGTTTGAAAATTAAATGTATAAATGTTATCGCGATGTTTCATTTGAATTATTTTCAGAAAATCTCAGCGATAATGAGGAAGAAAAACTTAAATGGATATTATCGCCCAGTTTTAGAGGCAAAGTTGAAAAAGAAACTTCTAATTTGCGAGCAAAAGCATTGACTGAGAAAAATAGCTTATTTATTGAAATTGGACCGCGACTTAATTTTAGCACATCGTTTTCTACGAATGCAACTTCGATTTGTGCAGCTGTAGCGCTCGATAAAAAAATAAACAGAATCGAAAGAAGTATACTTTATTTGCTTAAATACAAGGTATGTTATACAATATACAGCACTTTATTAATTGTATAATGGATTTGTTGTGTATGTTCTCTCTCTCACACTGTTTAGTCCCTTAATCTTTTTAATCTGTTTTAAGTAAGATTTTATTCAATTGGCGTGCTTTCTGGTATCACAGTCTTAAGTCTTAGTTATATCAATTTAATTTCACTAATAAATATATATCAAGCTATATTATATATATTTTAAAGCGTTAAACCATCAAAAAGGCAAATTAGGAAAATAAGAGTAAAAATTGCAATATAAATATTTTAATATAAATTGCAAAGTTTAACCTATACATGATATGATTATACAACTTTAGTATGAACGCATAAATATTCAGTTCAAATTAGTTTGAGTTTGATAACTTAATAGAGTACAGAATATTACAAACTCGAGAACAATGTATTAATTTAATTATTAAATAGAATTAATCTAAATTTGAATAAATACTATATTACTATAATTTGAATATAAGGGAAACGTTGAGGAGGAAAGTGTGGCAAAAATGTTAGAAGTATTGCACGATCGTATGACTGAACAGAGATATTTGCAACCAATTAGAACATTTGAACTGCCACTCACTTCTTTGAAATGGTTTGAGATCGATGTTATTAATAGAGGCTCGGATGCGCTCCGAAACATAAGTAATGAACTGGGATTATCATTTGATGAATGGGACATAGAATACTACACTAAACTATTTCGAGATACCCTAAAACGTAACCCAACTTCTGTCGAGTGTTTTGATTTGGCACAATCTAATTCTGAACACTCTAGACATTGGTTTTTTAAAGTAAGAGTATTTCAAAATTATCAAACGAATATTTATTTATATGTGTCATTAAACTACTTTAAAGGGTAGATTTATTGTAAATGGCAATGAACTGAGTAAATCATTAATTGAAATGGTATCCGACACACAAAAGCACACAAATCAAAATAATGTGATTAAATTCAACGATAATTCAAGCGCAATTAAAGGCTTCTCTGGGTTAAATATATTACTTCCTGTTAACTCTACAGAGGCATCATTAATGAAAACTAAACAAAATGCAACGCGTCATCTAATATTTACAGCTGAAACGCATAATTTTCCGACCGGTGTATCGCCCTTTCCTGGTGCCACTACAGGCATGTTTCAATTCAACTAAACACTAATCATTCTCTTATTAAATAATATATTAGAATATAATACAGTAAAAGGTAGAAACTCATCTGTTATTAAATAAAATCAAAAATTTTAGATTACAGACACCGAAATATAGGAATATAGGCTCAGATGTTGAAAACTATTGAAAAGTTTATTTTTAAAAAATGCAAATTATGCGTTGGACATAATCTAAATATACATTCATAA
This sequence comes from Steganacarus magnus, assembly GCA_034698365.1. Taxonomy (NCBI): domain Eukaryota; kingdom Metazoa; phylum Arthropoda; class Arachnida; order Sarcoptiformes; family Steganacaridae; genus Steganacarus; species Steganacarus magnus. The sequence continues at coordinate 6,620 of JAQIVF010002845.1, read as the reverse complement.
AGATAAATAAATAATAAGTATTCTTAATATCTAAATTAGCAACTTTACTAGAAATCCATAAAACATTCAGAAATATTCATTTTAAATATATTTAAAGTGTAAAATTTACATTTAAAATTTGAATCTAAATAGTAGATGTGATAATGATTTATAGCAATTCAGAACATGAAACATATATATATATATATAAGCAGATAAAACTACAAACAATACTTTAAACAAGCTTGAATTTTATTTCAAAATGTTGCGTTTTAAAATAAAATGAATTATATATGATAGGAACCGGAGGACGAATCCGTGACGTTCACGCCACTGGACGTGGAGCGCACGTGATTGCCGGCACTGCTGGTTATTGTTTTGGAAACCTCTTAATACCAGAATATACTCTTGAATGGGAAGACAAGAATCAAGTATATCCTAAAAATTTTGCACTGCCATTAAAAATATGTATTGAAGCGAGCAATGGAGCGTCTGATTATGGAAATAAGTTTGGTGAACCTGTGGTCGCGGGCTTTGCTAGAAGTTTTGGTATCAAACTTCCAAATCGTTAGTAACATATTTCCAATATAATTAATCTATTGATATTATTTTATTTACACGTGTTTCTATTCTTATACATATATTTAAATTTTGCTAAATATGGAAACAGGTGAAAGAATTGAATGGATAAAACCAATAATGTTTAGCGGAGGAATCGGTACTATTGATGATCAATATATTAATAAAGAAAAAGTAGATACTGAAATGCTTGTGACAAAAATTGGGGGTCCAGTATACAGGTTAGACAATATTAGTTATTGTTTTATTGTTTACTATTATAAAATCAAATTAATAGAATCGGCGTCGGAGGCGGAGCTGCCAGTTCTACTCATGTGCAAGGTTTGATTGCTACCCGTTTATCGGTTACCTTTCCATTTATTAATTCAATATATTATAGGTGATACTCAAAATGAAGAACTAGATTTTGGAGCTGTTCAAAGAGGAGACGCAGAGATGGAACAAAAACTCAATAGACTTATCAGAGCTTGTATCGAATATGATGGTAAATGAATAAAATGTAGTAATATATCGAATGAATTGAAACAAATTTCGATTAACAGGTGTGAATCCTATTCGGTCTATTCATGATCAGGGAGCGGGTGGTAATGGAAATGTGCTCAAAGAAATAGTTGATCCTTTAGGAGCAATTATTGAATCAAACAAATTTTCATTGGCTGATCCAACGATTAATATCTTGGAATTATGGGGTGCAGAATATCAAGAGAGTGATGCTATTTTAATAAAATCAGAAGATATAGATGTCATTAAAAAAATAAGTCGAAGAGAAAAATGTGCAGTCGATATCGTTGGTTCGGTAACTGGTGACCGACACATTACATTAATCGATAGCACCACTAATCAGAAAGCAGTTCACTTAGATCTCGAGCTTGTTTTAGGGTCAATGCCACCCAAATGTTATACTTTACAAAGAAGTGAACATTATTTAACCGAATTTAAATTACCTAAAGATGTAACTATAGATATAGCATTGAATCGCGTTTTAAGATTACCAGCAGTCGGATCCCATGCATATTTAACCAGAAAAGTTGATAGAAGTGTGACAGGTATCAATGTTATGCTCACAACTATAAATATTCGAAAAGATTATTCTAATTATGAATGCAAATTAAAATTCTAAACAAAACTTTGTTTGGCCAAACTAAGCTTAATATAATAGCAAAATTTTCGAACATTTTTTTTAAAGTTAAGATTCTTAGATTAACAATAAATCTGATAAAATATTTTGATAGGTCTTGTTGCTCAACAGCAATGTATTGGTCCACTTCATACACCGTTAGCAGATTACGCTGTAATTGCTATCAATTATTATAATCTATGCGGTGGTGCAACATCTATAGGAGAACAGCCTCTAAAAGGACTAATTTCTCCAGCGGCTAATGGAAGACTCAGTGTGGCAGAAGCTATAACTAACTTAATGTTTTGTGTGATAACCGATTTGGCTGATGTCAAGTGCTCAGCCAATTGGATGTGGGCAGCAAAGCTTCCAGGTTTTATAAGCTTACAGTAATTTAGTGATATATGTGATAATCATTTATATTTTAACAAAAAAATAAATAAAATTTAGGTGAAGGAATAAAGTTAGTCGATACTTTGATAGCGATGTGCAATTTAATGAATGAATTGAATATTGGTATAGACGGCGGAAAAGATTCACTTTCAATGGCAGCAAAGGTTACATTAAAAAACGATTCTGAAATAGTGAAAAGTCCGGGAACTTTAGTGATTAGCGCATACGCACCCGTACCTGATATTACAGTAAAAGTAACTCCTGTTCTAACAGTTGATAATTGCAAATTGTTGTATATTAATTTAAGTGGAAGCGATAAACTGCGAATCAGCGCATCTGCCTTGTGTCAAGTATTTGGGCAAATAGGGGATACTTCTCCAGATTTAGATAAACCACAATTACTGAAAAAATGCTTTTATTTGGTACAAGATCTAATATCTAGAAAGATATGCACAGCAGGGCATGATATAAGTGATGGTGGGGTTATAACATGTTTATTGGAAATGGCTTTTGCTACAAATTGCGGCATTGATGCTCATTTCACTGCTAAATACAATACGGATATTGAATTTTTATTTGCTGAGGAGTGTGGTATTATTATAGAAGTCCAACAGCAATATTTATCTCAAGTTATACATGAGTTTAATAATATCGAAATTGAGTCACAAGTCATTGGTAATGGACTTTTAAATCAAGATGTAATTTCAATTAATATTAACAACAATAATGTTCTTAAGGTTAGTATTTCTGTATTCTATGTTCTAATATTTTATAAAATATTATATCTAATATTTTTAAAACTAGAAACCAATGTCCGAATTAAGAGATTTGTGGGAAGAAACAAGTTTTGAGCTCGAAAAGTATCAAACAAATCCCGAATGTGTTTTGGCTGAAAAAGAAGGACTCAAGCAACGCAAATGTCCGCAATGGAAATTAACTTTTGATCCAACAGAGATATATATAAGTATGATTTAATACTAATTTATAAATGTATGAAAATAATTTTTATAATAATAGACATCGATTCTCATTTCGCATCCGCGCCGCGAGTGGTTGTGCTGCGAGAAGAAGGAATTAATGGAGACAGAGAAATGATTGCCAGTCTATACATGGTTGGATTCGAAGTGGCAGATGTAACGATTACCGATTTGCTATCAGATAGAAATATTACTCTCGATGCGTTTCGTGGAATTGTGTTTCCAGGAGGATTTTCTTACGCTGATGTGCTCGGAAGTGCGAAAGGATGGGCAGCTACTATGAAATTTAATGCTAAAATCGAGGAACAATTAAGACGTTTTAAAGCAAGAAGTGACACATTTTCTCTCGGCGTTTGCAATGGTTGTCAACTTATGGCACTACTGGGTTGGGTAGCAAATACATCTGATGGTAAGATATGTCACATAATCAAATTTATTTGCATATTGTGCGAGTATTACATACTTGTCCTTTTTCTACAAATAGGAACACAGGGAGCCTTTCTAACCGAAAATGATTCAGGAAGATATGAAAGTAGATTTGTTTCAGTTAGAATAGAACGCAACACGAAAGCTATAATGTTTAAAGACATGGACGAAACAATAATGGGAGTGTGGATCGCACACACAGACGGAAAGTTTGTTTTCAAACAACAACTCTTATTACAATCAATCGAGAATGAAAATTGTATCGCATTAAGATATGTAGACGACGATGGAAACCAAACTATTAGGTAGTCATATATTTACCACATCTCTATATATTGAGTCGAAATTTATAAACTGTTTCTAGATATCCAATGAATCCGAATGGAAGTCCTGCAGGCATCGCAGCAATATGTAGTTGGAATGGTCGACACTTAGCAATGATGCCACATCCAGAGAGATCTACATTCCTCTGGCAATGGCCTCATTTACCCAATAATTGGAAATCATTGCAAGTGAGCCCGTGGTGTAAAATGTTTAGAAACGCTTACGAGTGGTGTGTTTCTTCTTAACAACACATTAAATAATTTTTTGTAAAAAAATCATAATTTTAATTGGAATTTAATTTTAATAATTAAAATTATATAAATATCTAACATTAAATATAATAATATTAATCTAGTATTAAAAATAATGATATTACGGGTAAATAATGGCATTAATGTGATGATTACTAATGGAAAAATAAATAGATTGAAAGTCAAAGTATGCTTGAAAGTGGAAGAGCATATTAGTGAACACTACTATGTATTCGGATAACGCGAATAACGTATAGACACCCGATTCACAGTACCAGTTGTGGCGCACAAAAAAGTAAACAGCGAAAACACCAGCAGACATGTTAGTTATGGCAAGATATTTCTTTGTTGGTGTACTCATATTAGGCATTGATATCACACTAAACATACCAATTATCGCTGATATCATAAAAGTTATAAAACATTTTTCGTGAAATGCTATGATATTATAAAATAATTACGTTATCGACAATTAACACTCATATCAAATAAAACTCACGATAGTTTTCCGTCGAAGAGACGAATGTTAATCCAATTAATGTCGAAATTTCGATTATGTTTAAAATAAAAATACTTAACGAGTTGTGTTTAAGACGCAAATACATGAAAGCAATTAAATATCTGGGCGTTGAGTGCAGACCAATAGCTGTGCGCCACACGTGTCGTTGCGGGTTATATGTGCCGATCGCTGCACTCACTGATGGCAGATAATTGCTTGTACCGCAATGTGTTGATGTCGATGCCGTGAAGTTAAACATTAATGACCACAATATGCAATAAATAAATGCGGTTAATGGCAAACATATGGTGATTATAGCGATACGCGAAAATCTAATCACAATTAAACTACTAAGTGGTGATCCATTATTTAATGGTCTGTAATCCATATTAAATGTACACTAAATTAAAAATAAAATACTTTTACGGTATATTTAGAAATGAAACATAAATACTGAGCGCATGATCAGTACAAAACTGCATCACATGCAGCATCAGCTGCCAACTACTAGACTGTTATTAAATTACTGCAAATACATTACTGACGTAAACAATGTGTTTACGTAATAGTACTGACGTCAGTACTATTACAGAGTATAGTAACTAATCATATCTAAGATTATGCGTCGAAAATGATCCGCAGTGTACATTCAATGCATTCATTATTATATTAAATTAAATTTTAGATAAATCCATTTTAAACGTGTAAGTAAATACACGAAAAGTTAGTGTAATTTCTATTTAACAATTATTCTAAAATAAATGTTAACTTTAAGATATTGGAAGAGTTTAATTAGACGCGCAATAAACGCGCAAACTTATGAAAAGCCTGATATAATACTGTTACAGTAACTGTACATTAATTCATAATATGTACTGTACAACAGAGAAAGTATTGCGCTGTCGTTAATCAATATTCATAAATGTTTTAAATTAAGATATTTTGTAAAACTATAGTTTACTTTTCATTTAAGGTAACACCACATGGATTTTCATTCATAAAGATTTTATAAAGTTATCTCTATTAATTAAATTGGAAATTTCAATAATATTTATTTAGCAAATATTTAATTTTGTTATTTAATTTATTAGTAAAGTCTGCTTTTATTAAGAAGCCATGAGCTAAGAATTAAATTAAGGCTCCTTTGCTTAATTAAACGATGCGCTAATAACCGAAACCTCATCAATAGATATACGGACCAAAACAACAAAAGCATTTGTCCGAACAGAATCAATAACTTTATATGAACACTAGCTTTTGAGTCATTTTCAAATCCAAGCAATTCATTCAACAATGTTTTTTTCCCTAAAATATATTTAAGGAATTTTTAATTCTGTTAATGTTTTGTTATGATATGATAATAAAAGTTGCGAACCAACAAAATATCTGAATGCGCATAAAAGTACGATCAATAAGAAACGCATAATATATGCGCTCACAAACACCATCAACCAATTCGCTGAGTAATTTAGGGCTGATATGCCACCAATCAAGTGTATAATTGATACCATAAATATAATCACAAGTAACAATTCATCGTTTAAACCATTGTTTTGAATGACAGAAAACCTGGCAAATGCGTACAACTGTTGGCTTTTACCGTTTTCTTCAAACTGTTTGCTGGCCTGTATTCCATAAACTATTAAAGCCAAACCAATTGCTATATTAATCACTGCGAATAATAAAATATTTAATTTAATTTGCATTTTAAAAAACTTGTTATATTTATATAAATATTTTTTAGCAACTGTTCGATTATATACAGTATAAATTTTGTATTAACTTAAGTTTTAAATTGCGTTAAATAAATACTTGTTTGAATAGAAAAACTGTAACGATTAACACGTTATTAATTTCATTGTTGAACATCATAGTCAGCAAACATCAATTATATCACTTGTTAACAACAATAATATTCAAAAATGATCTCTCTCTCTCTCTCTAACTCTCTCTCTAACTCTCTCTCTCTCTCTCTCTAACTCTCTCTCTCTCCCTCTCCCTCTCTCTAACTCTCTCTCTCCCCCTCTCTCTTTCTCTCTCCCCCTCTCTCTCTCCCTCTCTCTCTCCCTCTCTCT
>JAQIVF010002844.1:0-10269 GCA_034698365.1 Steganacarus magnus | reverse complement strand
ACTAAGCCTACAGTTTTTTAGCAGCCTAAGCCTAAAGCCTAAGACATCTCTAAGTCTGCCAGCCTAGAGACTTTCACTAAGTCTTAGGCTCAGCCTAAATTCTCATCTCTAGTTGGAGCCAACATATCAACTATAGTTAACTGTCGCAAATTTGACTCAACATGTCTCTAAATTACTGTCGTTAAAAATTGGTATATATATATATTGTTAATAGTTTCGGTATATTTTAGAATGTTTCTGTACAGTCAAACTTTTATTTCCAGTTAAATACAACCAAAATATGAGGGTCAAGAAAAAAATAGAATATAAAACTTAGAATAAAAAAAGAATAGAAATATTAACGCAAAATAGCCATTGATTATATTCAACATACACTGTGGCCATAAAAAAAAGTACGAAAACACATTAAAATAGTTATTTTGAATGTTGACTGTTATTGCAAAATAAGTATTACTTCTTGTTTTTATGTGTTCCTCTCTCACTCACTCTTTCTCTTCTTTTTTTATTTCCCCCAGTATTACACAACAAAAAAAATAAATGCGTAAAAAATAGTCGTTTGCGGAGAAAAAGCGCGCACGAGTTTAAGAGTGTTTCGGTCGTTAAACAATAAAATATACAAACCGTTATGTAAAGTTATGGTTTTTGAGAGTGTGAGTGAGGGCTCAACCAAAACACACATCCACAACACTGAGAGAAATACGATACACTCTCAGATTTTTTTTCTTCTGGAGATCTCATGAACGAGAGGAAAAAAAACATTCCTCTTGAGTGTTGTAAAAGCTTAAAAATTGTCATATAATAGCTTTTTCAATAAATATATATCACATTATCTATTCCGAGCGAAAGTGTATGGTCATGTGTGTGTGCTTTATGTGTTGCCACTACTGTTACTACAAAAAACTACTATTACTACCACTACTGCTGCTACAGATATTTTTTAATTTAAGGTTGAGTTATTATAGAAATTGCCGTTAAAATTTTTATATAGTATATGGCATCTGTTTAATGAACAGTAACAGTATATGCGTTAATGCCTGCCGAGTTGTGGCACACAAGTGGAAACTCAAAAGCGTGTGATTAAGACTAGAATAAACACTTAAACTCTATATTACAATATATAGCGTACATATATATTTGCATAATCAGTGATATATTAAAGAAAATATTATTTTAAAGGCCAATAATTTCGTTTTGATATTTTGCTGAGAAGAATTGCGAAATATGTGTTTCTCTAACAGGATAAAGAAAAAAAAACGGAAATTGCTTTTTTTGAACGGAAAATAATGCATATTTTTAAAAACCCAACGCGAGTTACTTAATGTTAAAAAAATGGAATTTTCCTGAAAAATTTATATACATTTCGAATTATTAAACAATTATAGACATTTAATTTAAGAAATATTATCAAAGAAAAAATGGGCGCAATATTTTGATTTTTTCCTCAGTGAAAAGCATATAGATTTTCTGTAAATAAATGTATTCTGTCAGTAGCGAGTAAATGAATTAAATACAGAAAATAAACATATATATTAACTAGACATTTCTCGAATAATCGTAGCGCGCATTTCGATAATAGCTAGCATTCCAGTGTCAATTATTATACGTCAATATCAGCAATAAATAAGTGACCAAACAGTTTTTTTTGGCGATCGATATTCCAATACAACAAAAAACTCTCTTCCATTTAAACAAAACCCTATGATTTCACTCCGGATTCATCTGCTTGTAATTATAGATGTCATTACTGAACTGCATTGTATAATTATTCTCTAAAATTCGGTAATTAATTTTTCGATACTTTTTAAAGAGTAACTTTGAGTGGAATGGAAAAAAATTCTTAATTCATTTTAATTAAAGACTTAAGATAAAATTTTTGTTTATCTAAAATATAATACATATATATACACGAATATAAAGAATATTCCGAATATTTGGAACATTTTATTGCCTGAAAAGTCTGTCGAAAGACTTCTTTCGTTCTTCAAAGCGTAACTTAAATTCTTCAGCAAAAAAAGGGTCACCAAACAAATCAATAGCGAAATACTTTACGTTATACATGTTATACTATAATAATAACTAAGACTGACATCATAAGCGATATTAATTCATGCTCGCACTCAATGCAAATAAAGATTTTATCCGTATTACAGTGACCTCAATAAATATTAAAAAAATTACAGTACTATAATATGTAATTCTTGCCAATTCTTTAATTTGTCTTTACATTAATGCTTTCATTTCAATGAAAGTAATCGTTAAAAGCGATTCTTAATTCATTTAATCTAAGAAAAACACACGAACAAACTGAGATCAACCTCTGAGTGAGTTTAAATCTCTGTATTCACTTGCCATCATTAACTTTCATGCTCGTACTTCTGCCAACACACTGTCTTATTAAATTAGCATACATTTCGAATGTTTGACTGAGGAGTGCTGAGCCTAAAAATGGCAATTTTCAGAGTTAGGCGAGAAATTCCCAGAAAATTTCCCAACCAAACTTTGAGTGATTAGACTAATTTAAAGAATTTCGGGTATGATTCTCGTAAATAAACACAATAATCGTTTTATAAGAATTTTTCTTCTATAAATACGTTGAGATTGAAGTTTACGATATCCCAAACCCTTAGAATATAATCAGTATTTTAATCAAGAAATTAATCAATCAAATAAAAATAATAATATGAAAGATGATATTATTAAAAGCAATATAAAAAACTGAATGTTTTGTAATATTACGAACTGTGTCATCTCAGTAATAAGCAATCGATATTATAATCTTTTGGATGTCTAGAAGAAATATTACAATGTTATAAAAATATTTCTATTATTAGTGAAACTACGGTAATATACTTTTACTGTATAATTCTGTAATAAAATTGCCATTTAATTTCCTCATTGCTAACTAAAATATTTATATTCTATTTAAAAATAAGCAATAATTTTTTAACCTAAAAAGTGTTTAAATCGTTTATTAAAACTTTTGAAACTAAAATTATTTTATTTTAAACGCACAACAGAATTGAAATCATTAGCTTTTTTATTGATTCGGGAATTATAACAAGGGATCAGATTTTAAGGGTCAAAAATTTTAAAATTTGGACAGGGTAATAGAATCAAATTAGGGTCATAATAAAGGCCAACAAATATACATAACTAACAATATCATGTTGGATTTGGGACCAATAAAAATTTCATTTCAGTTTTACACTTGGATATTTCTCATCTTAGGCCCGAGGGAACGCACCTTCTCAAAACTCATCGAAATTTGAAGACAAATTTTGGGTGGATTTGGGTTTAAATGTAATGAAAGTCATAAAATTCAAATATTTACGCAAAAATGCATGTAAAGCTGCTGCTGCTGTTTAACATTTTCTGAGCATTAAATTCTAGTATTTTATTGTAAATGTAATAAATAGTGCCAATTAGGGCTAAATATGTAAATTAGGTTATATCAGGGCTGAAGAGCTTAATTAAGGCAAATTAGGGTAAATTACGGTTGACCCTAATAATCCGATCTCTGATTATAACTGATATCTTAAGGCAAAAATTCTAAGTATAATAACAGTATATATACTATAATTCGACAAAAGCTCTAATATTTAGTTGCTATCAAGAGAAAAAAATTTACTTCACAACTAGACAGTTATATACTTTTTTCTATCTCACACTCGATATATCTATATATATATATTATTTTTTATTCTCAACAACTGACAAATTATTGCGTTGGAAATAAGAAGATTACAACTGAATTACTCTGTCTGTCAAAACAATAATAGCTTAAAAGATAGTTTATAATCATTAAGAGTGAAGTTAGTGCGAGAGAGAGAGAGAGAGAGAGAGAGAGAGAGAGAGAGAGAGAGAGAGAGTAGAGGAGAGGAGAGAGGAAAGGAGGATAAGGAAAAAACATAAGACACATCAAAATATTAATGAAAAAAATTGTGATGCATAGTGAAGAGAAAAATATTATCGCTGCATACACAGAATAGGCTAATGCCAGCGATATTTTTCTTAAATAGAAGTCTTATTTATAATACTATTTAACTAATACTCAAGTTTTGTATAATGAGTAGCATTTTTTTTCTCGTCTCCGTTAATCTTCTTACGAATAAAGAGATAAAATAAAATGAATACACACCAGAAAAAAGGAGTAAAACCTTTTAATGATATCCAAGAGAAGAGACAGACTTATCCCAACTCCGCAGTAACTTATCCCAACATTTTCGTTTCGCTTTAATTATGATTGATTAGTGAGCGACTCTTAATTAATGACAGTTAACTCTTCTATCTTTTTTTTGCACAGCCATTAATTACATTAAAGATAAGAAAATTTTTAGCAAACTCTTTTTTTTTGTTTTGCTCACGCGTTAGGCTCTAAATCGAAAATATCTGTTGTTTTGTTTTTTAGTTTTCTACTGTAGTGCGCAAAAATAAATTATTTTTTAATAATTTTCTTGGTATATTTTTCATTAATGTTGCAGCCAAACACAAAACTTTAGTTTTCTAGTCTTTAATGTTATAATTAACTTTTTTTCGGCAGAGAACTTAATTTCTGCGTTGCGTTAATGCGTACATAGTTATCATTTTATTTTTTGGTTTTGCGTTGAAAAAGAATGATGAAGAAGAAAATTTTTTTAAAGAAAATCATTACACAATAAAAAGTTTTGAAAAACTTTTTTCGCATTTTGTTGTTTTTTTTGTTTCTGTGTTTTGTCGCATACACATACATACACGACAAGAAAAAACTATTAAAAAAACAAAGAAATTTTATTGTACTTTATATCGAGATTGTATTTTCTTTTCTTTCGTGTTGTGTGCAAGAGTAGTAACAAATTCGCGTGAGAGGAGAGAGAGAGAGAGAGAGAGAGAGAGAGAGATCAAACATTCTTATCTGTTTGAATGAAAATCTTGAATATTCTAAATTTGTTATATTAACTCCGAACTCGTTATACTATATTATACATGTATTGCATGCTAAATATTCTTCGCTATTATATACTGTATATTTATTCTTCAATTCTGTTGTATTGAGTTAACTTCTTTGATCTAAAGTAAAAATTATCATTTGCCTGAATCTTCATTACAAACGCGTGACACGAATATCAAAGTTTAAATAAGACATGCGAACACACACTGAGTTGAATAACTTTTCTATTAATAATAACTCAAAAGACTAGAGCAGAGCAGAGCAGAGCGTAAGAATAATCAGAAAATGATATCTAAAAAAAGAATATTCTCTATTCAAAATCAATATGTGATTTTGATTTTATTTTTTATCTGTTGTAGTAGTTGTTTGCAGACAAAACATTTCTAACGAACCTTAGATTTTATTATGCGTTCTCTCCCTCCTCTCTCTCTCTCTCTCTCTCTCTCTCTCTCTCTCCTTCTTTTCTTTGTATCACTGATTACACTCCAGCATACAGTAATCAGTGAATATGTTTATACAGTTAGAGTCTCTATTATTCTGTCCTCTGATTGACTGATTCCAGATTTTCGGATTATCATAGAGTAGTAAAATATATTTTGATGAAAAGTTGAAACGATAATCAGAGTATTTTTGAGTACAGATTATTATCGTTAAAATTGAAAATTTGATTAAATTTTCGTTTAAATATTTTATATTACAAAAAACTTTTGAAAAATAGATTAAATCGAAGATAATTGTTAGCATAAATTGACATAAATTTAATAATTAAATTAATAAGAGAAAATGTTTTGTTGAGTATTCCCTAGTTTCTAGTACCGTAAGTAACAATTTTATATTTTAATTTTCATGTATGATATTTTACACACACACTTCACCGTTAATCCCAATTTTTGGAATGTATTTTAACATCAATTTCCGATACATCTAACATGTGTTACAAACAAATTTTCGCGTTTAATTTTGATTACTTATTCGTTTCTCACTCTCTCTCTCTCTCTCTCTCTCTCTCTCTCTCTCTCTCTCTCTCTCTCTCTCTCACCCCGCGATTGCTATTCACTGTTTAGCACTCCTCTCTCTGGCAATATATTTCATTTGCAAATAACTTTTTCAAATGGATTAACATATGATAATCAGAAATACTTGTGCAGAGCAGCTGTGCTTTAGTGGCATATTATGCAAGAGATTAATGCACAACAATAGGTATTATTGGTGAAACTGTTCGTGAAAAGCCAAATAACTTTTTGCTTCAAAATAAATACCCTAAAAATATTAGCTTTTTTGCAGGCATTTATTCTCATTGAAGAAACTTTTATTCTCATTTTTGTTCGTTGTATTCACTTTTCGATTGAATTAAAATGTGTTAAAGTAGTATTCATTTTATTTCTTGAAAAAAGAAGAAAATAACGTACAATTTTACAACATATTTTCAACGAATGTATTAATTATTTGTTTCAGTTTTTATAAATTCTAAAAAATCATTCTCGAAATCGAAATAAAAACAAAATTCATCAATTATTCTATAAATAATAAAACAAAAATTTGCTATTTTTTCCCTATTTTTTAGATTTCAAAAATAGATTCAAAAAACAAAATGTAATTATTCGAGCTCGCCATCTAAACATCTGATGATATATGAAACAAATAAACTGACCTCAATTGCGAGCAAAATTTAGAATAATAGTGGCGTATATAACAAGATAAGGGAATTTTGCGAGAAAGAGTTCGGTGCGTGATTTCGGTGTAAGTTTTATTGAATTGGTGAATGAAAGATAAGTCATTGAATGAGAAAGTTAATCGCGAAAAATAATTAAAAGAAACAAAAGTCTTTTTTTCTGTAAAGTAAATGTCATTAAAATCATCTTAAAAATGCTAATAAGTGATAATAATAATAATAATAATAAATGTGTAAAGATTTTCGAGAGAAGTTAAAAATGAAATGTATTAATTATTTTTCCATTTGAATAATATTTTTAATATTAAGAAAGATTAGGCTCTCACTCGTAAAAAACCAAAAGATTTTTAGATTAAAATATTTTGTTATTTTTTTGTGCTTATGGTGACAATAAAAGAAAAATTTCCATTTAAAAGAGTTTGACTCATAAATCTCTTTATTATTAAAAAAGCCTCTCATTTTGCTTATTTGCTTATACTTGCTAATAGCTGTTTAATTAATAACAAAAAAAATTTTTCCTAAAACTATACTTAATTAAAAAGAGATTTTAAGCAAAGCGAAGTGAAAAACTATGGCACAGATTCCGGAGACTGCGAATTGAAACTAAAAAAACTAAGAATAAAATTTTAACAGCAATATAATTCGCCACCGCTTCTGACAAAACAAACATTTTATTGATCCGTTAGTAAGCGAATAATACTGAACTTTCGCGAACCAAACTGTAAAATCGTGTAATTCTCGCGGAGACCTATTATTATCATTTGTACCGAAAAACGAGAGAAATAAAAATAAAATAAAAAAAGAGAGAGAGAAGCAGTGAATTAGTAGATAGAGATACAGAGGAGAGTAGAGAAAGAAATATATGTGATTTAAAAACTTTTCTTTCGCGAGATAATTGTCAAAAGGGGATACTTCGACACAGTCGGAGTGAAAAGCATATAAAAGTAGAAGAAAAAAGAAAGAGAATAAAGGAAAATAAAAATGTTAAAAATGAACGAAAAGGCAATAATTTTGTTTGTGCACATCACACACATACACATAGAGAGACGCTCTAACGGTCAGAGAGAATCGCACTTTTACAGGCAGAAGTTAAACAACAAAAAGTTAGAGCTCGTATTATTGCTGCCAATAAACTCAAATTTCCTGTGACTCTTGGATTTTGAGCCGTTTAGCGAACGAATTTGATGGTCTCTTTGATTACAACTGGCATTTGCGGAAAATTGGCTTCGCATTCATATATATATAACTAACTATAAACACTACTGATATATCAACTGTAGCACAATTTTTGAAGAGCCCTTATACACACGTCAATCGATTCAATTCTCTTTCTCTTCTTGTGTGTCGACAGAATACCGGCTAATATCGGACTACAAATTATGTGTACAAAAGTTTTTGTTGTTGGCCACCATTTGATTGCGCGCCACAATAAATGGATATCAAAATCAGATATAACTTAATACGCGATTTTATATTTGCGAGATAAGGTTTTTTTCTTCACAAATAAATGAATATAAAATGGATGTTTGCGAAGAACTGAAATTTGTTTATTTTAGAATAAAATAGTTAAAGCATTAAAGTAAATAATTTTTTTTGCAAATTCTGCTCATATTTTAATTTTTCTTATAGACTTTTTTAGACTTTAGGTTTATTGCAAACCCAATAGTGATGTGAACACAACTCGGTATAGAAGAGATAGAAAGAATTAGTGGTAGAAGAAGAAGAAATAGTGGACAAAACTATTTTATCTTATTGAAAAACTTTTTTCTTCTTTTTTTGGATTTTATTTTATTGCGAAATAAAAGTTGTGATAAGAGCGAGTGCACAAAGAATGTGTATTTTGAGACACAAAAGAATAAAACAGAAAAGAAAGAAGAAATGTTAGGATTTTCTGAGGTTCTCTCCCTCTCTTTCGCTCTCTCTCTATCTGTGTGACAGAATAGAGAAGTTAAAGTTTTTGCTGGCGATTTATACCGAATATATTCTGTATCGCAGCTATCGGTCAGTGAAATGCAGCCAAAACTCTGTAAGTGAGAGTAATAAGACTTTGATGTGTAATTCACACACTGGAGTGAAAATAAATACCAATATCTTCGTCGTGATTGTTATACTAAACAGCAAACATTAAACTGGGAGAAAACTTTTGACTTTCTCTTTCTTTCTCACTCACTCTCTCTCTCTCTTTCTCTCTATCTTTCTCTCACTCTCTCTCTATCTCTCACTCTATATCACGCACACTCTCTTGTATTTTGTATTAACCTAAACCTTATAAACTGTAAAATAAAAGTAGTGGAAATATTCTATTTTCAGATAGATTTTATGTATTAACTTAAATAGAAAGAATATGAGTATTGTTTATTTCAATAATTATTTAAAATTAAATTTGATGTTTTTGAATATAACTTAATTTTCTCGTATATTTTATTAATTAACAAAAATGTAACTTATTTTTATTAAAGAATTAATATTACAGTTTTGTTATAGATTAGTTGGTTTTCAACGTTTATGAGACGCACACAAACATTGTTTTTGGTGTAAGAAAAGTTTATGGTAATGTTTGTCCATTTTATACTTCACTTAATTCACAACAGTGTCACATTTTTTTAAAACTCATTCTCGCATTCAAATCATTATTATGATAAGCTATTAAGTGCGATAAATTTTATTTGGCCAGAAAAATCTGTTGTCCGTTTGTGAGTCTATTTCAAACAATAGCGATATCAGTTTGTTGTGTACGCAATGCAGTTTAAAGTAACACTGAGTACAAGTATAAAACTCTAACTTAAATTTGTGATTCACTTTTAGATAAATAAGTCACATTAATCACATAGTATTAAACGCAGTTGAAATCGAACCTTTTTACATTTTAGATGTCACTAATCATATTAAAAGTTAAATTATAATATATTTTTCGTTTTTTTATTCGATTTCGTTTTTGATGCATTCGATAAAATATTTTAGTAAAATAGTAAACAATCAGAGAGAAACTTTAACTCTTATTAAGAGTTTATTAGACAGAGTCAAAGGTAACCGAAATAAGAAATAAAAAGTGTAGCGAATAGTTTTATACATTGTTGATAAACTAAAAAAAATATTGAAAGAAACGTTGAAATAAATGCATGCACTTCATTGAAATAGCATTATATGATACGTTTCAATTTTGCATTTATTTCTCAATTTTCACAAATCATTTCATTAAGGAGTTTAGAATTCGGGTTAAATATCTATTTAAAATAAAAAAGTTGATATTTAACTAACGATTTATTTATAAAATTTAAGTGAAATAAGAAAATTTTTTAATGCCACCCATTCAGACGAGATTTGAACTATTTTTAAAACAACAGCGTTTACTAGTCAATGCACTTTAATCATATAAAAGTGATGATTGCTATATATTTAAGTGTAAAAAATGTATGAATAAGCAAACATCACTAATTATTAATCGTCACACAAGTTTATTAATTCATCATTTATTACAGTGTTATAACAGATGAAATAAAATTGAAGGCTCAAGTTTTTTTATTCAGTAAGGATTTATTTTGCCATAAGGTTAACACACAGTGAAATGTTCTTTGATCGACATGTAAGCTGTATGATGATTAGGACTGCTGCTTCTATAGCTTTTGCAGCAGTTTAATGCAAATTAAAGGAAAAATCTCATGTTTTTCAT
>JAQIVF010002843.1:0-10272 GCA_034698365.1 Steganacarus magnus | reverse complement strand
GAGGTAGTGGTTAGGGTAATGCTCGTGCCAACCACCATAGCACGCACATAGAAGTTTTCTACTCGGGTACATCGGGATCGTCAATCCCGTATGTGGCAACTCCCAAGCCACACCCGTGATGTAGTTGAAGAACTCTCCAGTCGACTAGTTCACCCGCTTTACGGTTCCCGCAAACCGAGGACTACTATAAAAGACAGCATTCACTAGTAGGACGACTTGACGTGCCCCTGTCATACAGATTCTCAAGTTAAACAGTACTTTTTCAAATGTTTGACCTGGGGTCAAGATTTTAGGATTTTCTACGAGGTTCAACCCTAACCAAACACTTCCCCGTTGTAACTATGCGAATATAACACAAAGTTTTGCAATCCAAATATATAATTAATTTTTTTGCAGCTTAGAATACAAATAAAAATTTTACGAGTTTTTTAACAGGTAGTTTAAGTCAATTTCGACAATGCCTTGAAACTTATTTTTTTCACTTATTTTGATGCGAAATAAATGTTAAAAAGCATTGAGATTACAATTACATTAAAATATTTCAAGGATTTTGCTTTAAATTGCAAATAATAAAATTTTTTGTAAACTACAGTAAGAAAAACTATTTAATTTTGTGTGTGATGTCAAACGTATACCTACAACAACACACTATTTATAATAGCGCGGCAAATAACAAACACTATTTACTTGAGAATTTTAATTAATTTTTTAACCTTAATTCCAAATATGCTTCGGAAATGTGATGTGTTTGCCGCAAATAATAATAATTTTTTACATTAAAATAATAATTGCAATATTTTAAACTTAACTTATCGCGAAAATAATTAATTGTTACATTATTTTTTTTTTTTGATTGTAATCATGACTATAATAAATTAAATTTCTCCGAAATATGTACAATTAAAACGCAATTCATTAGTCATGCAATTGGTTTTTTATGAATCATAGCGTGGCGTTTAATAACTCTTTTCCTTATTAATCATTCGTAGAAAAAAGAATAAAAGAAGTGCAGCACAAAAATAATATAAAAATTAAAAGCTGTACGCATTAATACACGCGTATAAGCTTTTAACAAACAATTTTTCTATTTAACATATTATACTCCATTTAATCTTAACTATTAATCAATCCCAACATTAACATTACATTAAAAATGGAATGTAATAAATGGTCCGTTTAATAGCTAATAGTGATCGAAAACTAGTTTGAGCTGAGGCTTAACTTTACAAATAAGCTTAGAAATTAGATTTTATATACGTATAAACATTTATAAAGAATTTGTTGTGTATTTATATTTATCTATGTTTAAACAGATTTACATATTTAACACCAAATTACTAGAAAAGTCAGTAAAACGATCCAAAGTTATTAACACTGTTTTCACTATTAAAGTTTGTTTTATCACTAGTTTAATATTTTATATATCATATTAACTTTGAAAGCTAATAAGAAAAATATTTAGCACAAAAATCCAATTTTGAAAAAACTAATTTATTAATGATAACATAATGAATAAATATTTGATATTTGAGTTGATGGCTACTCAATCATTTATATCGTACCACACGTTATTCCGAAAGACAAATGATATGCTAACTTACTGTACTGCGGGTCTGACAGAATTATTCATTAAACGTAATGATTTGCCATATTAATCAATAAGTATGAAAGATTTTTTTAAAAAATTCTGTTAGAGAGCATAAGTTTTTTATAAGATTATATAGCATGGATTCAAATTACGTGGGGAAGTCATCGGAATTTAAACCAATTTTTTACAATTTTGGTTAATAATTACAAAACCCACTGTTGTTGGAAGTTTCGAAAAATCTCACTGAATTTTAATTGAAAACTTTTCCAACACTTGATTTTTTCAAGAAAAGTTCAAGTTTCCAATTTTATTGATTAGGGGGTCGTGTCTGCAAAGTACTCCCCATATGTGACTATGGCTACAAGACTAACACAGAAACTTAAAACTTCACTTTTCCTATTGCAAAGTTTCACACCAGTATTGAATTAACAAAAACAAGCAAATAAATAAAAGTGCATAATTATTCGAAGGTTCATTTATTTATTTACCCAAAATTAATTATTATAGTTTTTAAGACTTTATCACTAAAAGCGGTTTTTTAACATAATTTCAAAATAAAATTACAATATATATGTGAATATATAAAATTTATATTATAACTGGATTTACTGTAAGTTAATAGCGTGCACACACACACACACACACACACACACTAATCGATGACGTATTTATTGACGGATCACTGTATACAATGGCGCGCATACAACACGGCTCGCACGACGCATGCGTTAAATTACTGGGCGTTTGCGCACCAAAACTATTTTCACTTAAAATTAGTCGCCAAAAGTAAGAGCAGTGCGAGTGTGTGTGTTATTAGCGTGTATTTTTGTAATGTGTTTGCGTCTAATAATAGATCAATGTTCAAACTTCAATGTTTGTTGTGTTTAGTGGAATGATAACAAAATTCGGTGTCAAATATAAATAAATGAGCGAAAATTTAGAAAAGTTTTCATCATCGCGTAAATCGATTAATAACAACACCGCACAACACCATCATCAGCACAACTATAACAGTCCCCAGAAATGTTACCAATTTCAGACATCGTCGCTGTCGTCGTCGTCCTCTTCCGCGTCTCCGACGCCGAAAACGCCAAAAGTTCCGGAGTTTGTGCGGCCGAAACTCGTGACAGTAATCCGTAATGGCGTTAAGCCGAGAAAAGCGGTCAGAATATTGTTGAATAGGAAAACCGCTCAGAACTACGATCAGGTGATGACCGATATCTCGAACGCGATTAAATTGGATTGCGGTGCCGTAAGAAAGATATTCACGTTGCAGGGAAAACAGGTATCAAATGATGATAACATATTATATATCACAGATTTTAACGATGTGTTTGTGTTGTGCTTTGCTATGCGTGTGTTTGTTGTTGAGAGCTGCGAGTTATGACTCATTTAGGAATCGCTCAAACATTAGACAAAATTTTAATGTTTACTGCCGTCACTGCCCACCAATTAATGCTATGATAATTCAGCAAAAGAAATATTTTTAGAAATCGATCGACTAATTTATATATACATTTTTTTCTTCGTTGAGTAAATGATAATTTCGTGAAAAAATTATTTTTTCTTCTAAGCTCATTATAATAGGTCATCATAAAAGCAAAAGAAACTTTTTTTTAATTAATTCTGCATTATATGCTGCGCCGTTTGCTCACAGCAGCAGAAAAAAAAATAATATTTACAACTCACGAAACACAGCGAACGAGAAAATTCCTCTCTTAATAGTTAATCCAATTACCGAAAAAATTAGCATTGCATGCACTGAAAAACTAGTTGTAATTCATATTATATGACACTTTGTGTCAGCAATAACTCGCTGATTGAATGGCACACATTGTGTGCTGTGCGCACACAACTGCGAAGAATAAGTGGAAGAATTAGTAGCCATAAGCTGTTTATCGCCACATAAATCCGAAAAATATAGAACAATAATATTGTTTACCCAATTCTTTGTTTGGCTGCGTCTCTTCTTTTTTATTTTTATTTTGCCAGAACAGCAGCTATTTATAAATTATAATGCCGTTTATTATTGAAGCGAAGTTTTCAATGGCTTTTTTTATTTGCTTATAATGAATAGAGAGAGAGAGAAAAGCAAAATCAAAAAGAAAACGCTATTATCAAATAATTTTTTTATGACATTTTTAGTTATTGAAAGTTTTTGCTCTAATTTTAGTTTTGCGTTTCGTCTTCTTTTTTTGTTGTTTTTACTGGTAGTAGTAGTAGTTATATCTCGCTTTTCTTTTGTGCCGTTTCGTTCACAACTCAATGAACTCAAAACCAATAACTCATTGTCTAAATAAGCGCAGAATACAATATATCTTTAAAAAATTATATAGCTTTACGTAAGCCACGGAACACACGAGTGTGTGTGTGTCTATTCGTGAAGACACGAAACATCAACTTTTCTGTTACAAAATGAATGGATATTTGTATAGAGATATTATCTCTATTGAATTACAACATCGGCTTAAATGATTAATGAATTTTTAGTATTTTAGCCTTTTTTGCGCTGCGTTTGCTTTAACTTTCTGTCAAAAACGGAGCATTAATTTTAATCGTTTAATTTTTATTCATTAATATTCTTCTTTTTTCTCTTCTCTTATTTTTTGTTGCTTAGTGTATATGTAATTATGCCATTTTAACTACACTTGATTATGAAAGATATGACCATCAAACGTCATATGATATATGTGTGTATATGTAAAGGAAAATTTATTTTTTTAAAGAAACAGAGCCAATGATGTTTGTGTGTTAGGGATTATTAGATAAGAGAAATTAATTTTGGAATATATTATTTGAGTGATAAGTTTTTTTTAATATTGTAAACTTGTATTCATTGAATAAATTCGTGAATATTAGTATATTTGGTGAATACGCAAACACTGTGTGCAGTATATAAACCTCAAATAAAAAACATTTCATAAATAGTACTTCGCGTTATTGTTTGTTGACCTTATACTCAAAACCATTTAAGAGTTGTTTAATAATTTATTAAAAAAAAGTACACACATTTATTGAATAGAAATGAAACATTTCACTCTTAATATAAGGGTTTACTCGTTGGTTGCGAACATCAAATGCAATATATAGTATAATGCATTCTGTATACAGTATATTGAATCGTATGAATTGTTTTCACTGTTCGACTAAATTACTGATAAAATAAATTATAGTCTAATGCACTCTCGTTTAATGAGTTTATAGTCGTTTATATAAATGCATTCCTATGTTTAGCAATAGATATCAAAACAAAAGTTCATTGAAGGGTGCATTTTAAATAAAGAATATTATATAAACGAAATGACTTGATAGCTATGATACACATATACGCATACAACGCATACATATATAACATAACAAACAACATTCAATAAACTTTAGTACCTTTCGGGCATAAAATGTAATTTTAATTTATATATTAAATGTATCGCATTTTGAGTCAATAAAAGTAGCGCAACAACACATCATTAATTAGTGTTTTTATATTCAGTAAATAGTGTGTAAAATTTTTTGTTTTTGCTTTATTTTCTCTGTGGTATTCTTCGTTTGGCTGCAATCATAACGAAGGTTACGTGTCTGGAAAACTTTTTCGATGATGAGTACGTCTTTATTGCGTACGGACTCGAAAAATCATCGCGCAATGACTTCAATTTGGACAATGAAGGTATTATTTTGATTGATTATTGTATGGTTATCTGAGCAAAGATTAGTTTTTCCACCACAACTTCCTTTGACTCGTTACTAATATACAGCTACACAACACACACATACACACACATATACTATACAGTATGTGTACAGTATATATACGATACAACCAGCAAACCAGCAGTGTACATATACTGTACAGTACGGTACACACACACCATAAAAATTTCTCCTCACATGAATCGATTATGAGTCATACCATTCTGGCAATATATTCTCCCGAAAGTCCTTCACGTTTCCCACATCGCTCTCTCCTGTAATAAAATTGCACAGATAAAGCTCTTCTTTTATAGCCATTCTCTGCATTAAAACAGCATATGTAATACTTTTTTTGTATTTTCACCGAAAACACGTGCACAGAATACAAATACGTGTATAGTAAGACATCATCGCTAAGTCGTCGAACGCCAAAAAAACAATTGCCTTCACTCGCGCTATTATACTCGTCTGACGGAGAAAATCAAAGCACTCCGAAATTGATTAAATCGAAAAACTGCCGAAATGTTGCTTTCGATGACTACTGCTGCAACGGAAACGGTTATTCGGTGAGCATCTTATTTCCCAAAGAAGTGACGCAGAAGTACGAAATCGGTCAGATATTGGGCGACGGAAATTTCGCTGTGGTTCACGAATGTGTGCACAAGTTGTCGCGAACGCACTTCGCTCTCAAGATAATTGATAAGTCAAAGTGTAAGGGAAAGGAGACAATGATCGAGTCTGAAGTCGCA
The DNA here is from genome assembly GCA_034698365.1 of Steganacarus magnus. Lineage (NCBI taxonomy): Eukaryota > Metazoa > Arthropoda > Arachnida > Sarcoptiformes > Steganacaridae > Steganacarus > Steganacarus magnus. The sequence continues at coordinate 4,248 of JAQIVF010002843.1, read as the reverse complement.
ATTCTGCGTGACTTAAAACACACCAATATTGTACAGCTAATTGAAGTTTTTGATTACTCTAATGAACTCTATCTAGTCATGGAATTAGTGAAGGTATGTCTTAATTGACAGTACATTACATTACACTATTATAATACTGTATATCGGTTTTGTTAGCGTGCATTGTATAGTAAGCTGTATATTATGCCGTAAAAAACTAATATAATTTTCGCAAATCAAATAACTAAGTAACTCGCGAGGATTTTTACGCTCGTGACAGCATATAATTTATAGAGTGATCTTTTTTATTGCACTCACACAGGGAGGAGATTTATTTGATGCAATTACATTAGCGAGTAAGTACACGGAGAAGGACGCCAGTGCTATGATTTATAATCTCTCTTCTGCGCTCTCCTATTTGCACTCACTCAACATTGTTCATCGCGACGTGAAACCTGAAAATTTGCTCATATGCGAGAGTGATAAAAGTGGCCAAAAGTCGTTAAAGCTCGGCGACTTTGGTCTGGCGGCGGAAATTAAAGACGGAGAGAAGCTTTACTCGATATGCGGTACACCGACTTACGTCGCGCCCGAAATCTTAGCCGAAGCTGGTTATGGCAGAGAAGTAGATATCTGGGCGGCAGGCGTTATCACGTATATACTGCTCTCCGGTTTTCCGCCATTTGTTAATGAGGATAACGATCAGGACGAGCTGTTTGATCAAATACTTTCGGGAAAATTCGAATTCACTGAACCGTTCTGGGATTGCGTATCGGCATCAGCCAAAGAGTTAATCACAAATATGCTACAAATCGATCCCTCCATGCGTTACACAGCTAATCAAATTATGCAGCATCCATGGATTGCAGTAAGTATACTATATTATTTAACTTAATATTCTATTGTGTGTAACTAAAAGTAATAGTGATTTACTGAATTAATTTGGACCAGAGTTCACGAGTTTATGCCATCTGTTTCGTTAGCTGCGATTTGTATAATTCTAAATCTTTATTTTTAGTAAACTTCATTAAACTTAACCTCAATTTGATTTTTACTAAACAATAATAAATTATGTTTTTATATATCATTAGCTTACATTTCTATGAATTACCGAATCATTAAAAAACAGTATTTGACTAATGATGTATATAAGATGATCCATTTTTAAATACAGTATATGCGTGCGTAGCAGCTCTTCATAGTAAACTTTATTTTTAATTTTGTTCGTGTAACACAATTTTCAGTTATTAAAAAATATGGCATTGCGTTAAACGAGAGCATACAGTACACAACACGGACATATATTATATATTTTTACTATAAATTAACTCTTTTTTTAATGAAACAGATTATGATCAAAATCTTGACATTAACGTCTCGTATTTCTTTAGTTTCTATGTATTTAAATATTTATAAAAACCTATGGCATTGTTATTCAACGTTAATCACTCATTTTTGTAAAAGGATATTACGATTTATAAAGGATTTTACTATTAAATAGTTGCTAAGTAAGGCAAACGGTGAACACCTTTCTTTCATTCAAGTTATTTGAGTTTTTGACAGTTAAAAGCGTATTGTTTGACGTTTTGATAGACTTTTTGGAATTTTATGAATTGAATACACAATTGTTTAAGAAAGCAATGTTTTTATTCCCGTTTTCTTCAACAACAAAAAAATACTTGAAAACTTTTATAGTCCAATGCATGAACTGTTGTAAAATTCGAAATAAATGTCATTCAATTTGGGTTGTGATGTATTATTCCATCAATACTTTTGCAGTCTTAAACGCGTTTATCATTAGCCACCTTTTGAACAATTCGTCTCAATTTGTTTCGAAAATTTTGTAAATCTAAACCAATGGAATAGAGTGTGTATGCGCGCCACACTAAGTGGTAAAACATTGTCGCACTGTTGTTGGGTTGCAGTTATTTTTCGTACGGCCAGTGCTTTAATCGAAACATTTTAGTGTAAAGATTTGGCGATTTACGAGTAATAACAATACAGAGGAAAACACTCTCATCACTCTTCGCACCTAAATGTGTGACATTAGTAGTGATCGCGCAATATGTTATAAGAGAGTGCACACAAATTTAGTCATTTGATATAATGTATCATTTTTTGTGTTACACTTAACAAAACAGACAATAAACATTCATTTGTTTTCTTTTGCACACATCCGTTGTTCTTTGTTAAAGACTTGTTTGTGATTTTTTGTACGTTAATTTTATTTTTTTCTTCGAAACGCAGTGACTAATAGTAACTAATAATTAATAATTTTTTGTTTTTAGGGTGATATCGCCGGCACTAACGATATGCTTATTTCTGTATCGCAAAAACTAAGCATGCATTTCGATAAAAAATCTAACGCTAAAAACGCAAACTGCGCTAACAATATGACAGGCATTTCTTTAATAGCTGTAAGTACTACTTGCTGAAGAAAAAACACTGCTAATTGCTTGAAAGCTTTTTTAATGCACATTTTCCTGTGATATTTTTTTGCATTGTAGTATAGAGGAAAAAAAATTAAAAGTATATCTAGTCTGAAGATTTTTTAGCTTTTACAGTATATATACGGTATAATAGCCTTTTTATCTTTTCAATTGCTTTGTCTGCATGATTAATAGTGGTATACTTACTTCTCTCTTCGCAATTACTTGCTGTTTCAAAGCACTAAAAAAAACTTAACATTGATTTCTTTGTGTGCCCACTTTTTTTTCGCCTACGCCTGCAATCCATTCATTTGTTGTGAAACGCCAAACAACGAAATAAAAAATCGTTACGTCCAATGATGGTGTTAGAGCTGGAATTCAATTATTAAAAGTGCTGATTTTTTGCGTTAAGTGAGTATTGATTTTGAAATTATACCGACTTTTTTTGTTTAAAAAAGAGGAAATTTGAATTTGTTTTAAAAATTTCATATTTTGAAATCGTTAATACTTTGTTGTATATTTGCAGGATTAAACATATTTGCTGATTTTGCTCAAAACTTTTGAGCGCAATGTGGATTAATGGTATTATTATTATTTGTATTAAATATTAAGAGGAAACATGTCACTAAATTTATTTTTAAATACTTATATTTTAGGGTCAAAAACTTATTTTTAATTAAACGTTTTACGCTTTTCAAGAACTGGAGGATTGTAAATACAAAACTCTATTTTGGGCTTTAAACAAATCTCGCATTATTTGTGTTGAAACTTAGATAAATTTTTAAAAATTGATTAACTTTTTTATACTTGTACTGTCTTTATATATGTAAATACTTTTATATATCATCGTGTATTATATTGATATTTTTATCTTTTGTAAACTACTGTTCTATCAAAAATAGAGCAAATTTGCAATAATTTACCTCATTTTCTAACCGATCACGAAAAAACATTAGAAAATTAGAATAAATAAAGATTACTAATAAAAATGATTACGAATATTCTTTAATTGTTGTTAAGAGTCCAGACAGCTGTTCATAGTTCCACTAAAATAATGTTAGGTTAATCCTTATTTAATCTATTGTTTAATTGAAAATCACTGAAAATCACTTTCATATTTGATTGTGAAATACACTGTATGGATGGCACACACAAACGAGTCAAAAATTATTTTGAAATCTAACGTTAATAAAATCATATAGAGTTTCAAAATAAAAATATTTTTCGGTTAAAAAATTGATATAATAAGCGTAAAACAAAATTAAATTTTAGTCTAAAATAAAGCTCAGATATTTAATAAAGTTTGTCTCATTAAAGCCTTCAAAATAAGTGCTTTAATACTATTCTAGATATCATTTTTAAAAATTGATTAAATTTTTAGCTGATGACAATGTAAATTTGAATACTTTTGTATTAACCATTTATCTTTATTAACCGGCTTAACAGTTCTATAAAATTATTACGTTTGCAATAACTTTATTCCATTTAACTTCTATGAAGAATGAAAATAGTATAAATAAGGTACTAATAAAATGTACAATAAAGTTATTTTATTGTGTGCATTATGTTATTATTCTTGTAATGCCGGTTTAAGTTTATATCCACGCGAATCGGAAACGCGTGAAGTGAAACTGTTGAATGGTGTTTGGAATTTTCGGATTATTACTATCGATGAGGACCAGAATATTGGGTTTACCCAAAAATGGTATTCACAACCACTTCAACTGGTAATACTGAACCAAATAATAATTTTTAAAAAACATTTAATCAAATGTAAATGTTTGCAAAATTAAAAGACAGGTGAAGTGATTCCAATGCCAGTTCCGTCGAGTTATAACGA
>JAQIVF010002842.1:0-10272 GCA_034698365.1 Steganacarus magnus | reverse complement strand
GATGGATGGCTGGAAATCGGAGAGAGATCTATCAATAGTATTGAGTGTGTTTAGCTGTGTGTCAGTGTTGTGGTCAATGTTTCGCAGCTGGTGTTGGACTAAGCGAAGCGGAAGAATCGCCATAGACCTGCTAACTATTTTAAAGTTCGCGATAATCTGTGCCGGAATTATAGCCAATGTTTTCTTTTTCGTTAACATTTGTTTCGCCATCATTTTGTTTCTAATATTTAAGCACCAATCGGTTGCCTACACCGACACTGACCAACAAAGCGCGCTAATAATTTATATTCTGATCGCGTTATTATTAAAGTGTCTGCACTTAATCCACGAGTTGTATATTATGACAACAATCGACATATTTTTCGTAGACTGGGAAAAACCAAAAAAGCGTGATCTGAGCGCTAACATCGTAATTACGAAACCAGTGATTAGCAGCGCGAACACCAATCAATACAGCGATGAAGAAGAAGCAGCGAGAAGTAGGTTTGATCGCAGCACTCACAACGCTGACACTAGTTTTGCCGCTCAGGTTACTGCGAATATGTCGAGCAATAATAAATTAGTGCACGACTTTCCCAACGTTACCGCTTGGAGAAGTTATTTTGTGGCCAATGAATGGTCTGAATTGATTGATTGCAGGCGATTGAGTTTTGCCATTCATATTATGCTTGTCATCCTATTTCTTGACGTAAGATCAATATCCAATTTTGTTGTTTGCTGTTTGAATGCGAATTGCATGAAATGAATATTTATAAATGATTTTAAAGTTATTTTTAACTTTTTTTCTTACTCTAAGTCCAAAATATATTATAAAATTTTTTGTTAATTAGTACTTCGGTCTGGCGGAGATGTGCGCATCAGAGTCTTTAGTTGCGACGAGTAGATACGAGTCATCGCCAAATCTTACCGCTGTGAGCAAAAATGAAAACAACGAGAAAATAGTATTTCCAAAGGAAACGAGCAGAATAGCGATCGCGTCACTCGTCTATTATATTCTGGTTTTGTTTAATATCGCACTCAAACGATTCGTTTATGAAATTCTCGTTCGCAACAAACTTAATGAATTCGTTGACTTGTGTTCAGTCAGTAATGTAATTAAAACAAAAATTTCTATTTTCAAATTAGTTCGTTGCTAAACATTTTAATTTAATTTTTTCTTTTAAGCGAAATAATTTTGAAAATGTAACAAACAGTGCGTTATTATTGCTTTGTCAAATTTCAGCTTTGAATAACAAGCATATATTTATTTATATATAACTTAGCTTTTTATAACATAAAAAATTTCTAAAATATTATTCTTAAATACTGTGAAGGTAAGCGTATTTTGCATGGTATACAAGCGATTCGGTTACTACATTCATGGTATGTCAGCGAACGGTCGTTCGGATGTTAACATGAAAGAGATGTATGAGCAGTTGAAACGAGAAGAGGATGACCTGTGCTCGAAGAGGGGTTTACTGCCAAATACCGATCACCAGACATTCGAAATGGTGCTTCCAGACGCTATTCATGCACACTATCACCGGTTACGTTCAAATCTAATTGGTTATACGCAGAAAAAAAATAGTTTGCACGCATTTGGCGGACAATTAACTAAAATGGATACCGAAAAACTGGTGTCAACTTATTTGCTGATCAATAAATTTTTATCGGGTTTTATTGAGCACACGTTCAAAGACGTCGATTATATCGTACGCGACAAAACAAATCTCGAATCGATACTCGATGTGGAGTTTTTGGAACTGAATGACAGAGGAATATTCTATAATGGTGTGTGCATACATAAACTTTTTATTTCTAATTAACTTTTCTTCTGACTTTACGCTCTGTAATACAGACAGAGGACACTCGTTCGACAATGTTCTCTATTATGGTTTAGAGATGACGCTCATATCGTTCGAACTAATGCTCTTCATATCGATCGACATTTTGGTCGAGAATTTTACCTGCGCAGCGATCTTAACCTATATTATATCGAAGGTAAATATTAGCGACAAAAGAATGTTTTCAAAGCATATATGCCTCCGCATATAAATTTTTAGTCGATTTCTGGATAATTTTTTTTAAAGAAAATTTTATTTTTAATCCGATTTTGAAATCTTACTGAAAGAGAGAAACTTTTCTCTAATCATATTGAAATATAAAGATGTTCTCTCCATTCAGAATAGAAAATTAAATTTACTAAAATATATTTACTATTTTATTTGCAGATAATACAAAAAATCTATTTAAGTATCGCACGAAAAAATCTCATCACAAAAACACTGATCGACCAAAGATTTTTGCTATAATGCATACTGTATTATAAAAATCGTTTTCGCGAATCGGGTCTGATTTTGAGCCAAATTTTTTTAATCATTAAAAAAATACACATTCGTTTGATACTGTAATATTTATTCTCACTGATTCTGAAAGTTAATTAAAAAAAATTCCGAATTAAAAATTCAAATCACATGGATATTCAAGAAATAACAATTTTATTAATACTTTTTATAGACAAATATTATTCGATTCTTTTTACTGAAAAGACAAGAATTGAAATATAAAACTGTATCATTATATTATACATATCATTACATATCAAATTACATTTTCAAATATAATACAATGTTTTAATATCTACTGCTTTTTGATTTAGTTCTTCTTAATGCGAACTTTCTATGCATTTTACTATTCTGTTTGCCATTCGATGATTTCCGGTACAATACATTCAGTGTTTTTCGTTTGGCAAGTATTCCTTTTTTGTCTGCTTTTCTGCTCTTAACAGCAGATATTTTCCTATTTAAAGATGATTTTGTCTTCTTTGGCTTCGATTTCATCACTCTCTTGACCGTCACTTTGCTCGTCGTCTTCGGTTTTGATTTCATCACTTTCTTAACCGTCACTTTGTTTGCCGTCTTTGGCTTCGATTTCATGGATGTCTTACTAACTCTGCTGTTCGCAAGTTTTCTGTTCGGTCGCAAAACTAATTTAATTTTTCGTTTTAATCGATCACCTCTTTTAGTCACCAATCTTTTTGGCCGTTGTTTCACCTCAGATTTATTTCTTCTCTCATTCAAAACTACTAACGGTTCGCAAGAATTGCCCCCAATTTCATGCACAATCTTCGCCACTTTACTCTTCGTTTCTTTAGTTTTCGATTCATCTCTTCTTGCTTTGGACGATACCTTTCTAACAGAACTGTCACCAATCACTTTCTGTCTGGGCTGATGAGATCGCGGCCAATCAAATAGATTAATGCCATTTTTTCCGATAAAAAGCAAATGCCCGTTACGTCCAGCGATCACGACATGCGAGCCATTCAGCAGTTGAATATTCTTACCGACGCCACGCTTGCACACCGCTATCGACTGTAAACCTTCTTCATTGCTGCTGACGATAACGAGGTGTCCACTCACTAACATATAACTGTTAGGTCTGACGCGGTATATCTTCCCTCCAAGTGTTTCGGTGGCGTTCATTGATGTGAGAATAAAAACACGTGATTCAGCCGACAGTCTGATGCTGTGTTTGGTGCCATTGAGGTCAACAGGAAATGTCTCACTGTGACCCTCTCTCTCCAGTTTTGCCATACCTATTCGAAACTTCTGCCTGTTTTTGAAAACTCTGCTTTTATCGATATCTTCAAACATAGTTCTGGTGTGGTTCTTGTGATTCAGTGGTCCCAGCCTTAAAGAGCTGACATAACCATTTACTGTCAAGTGTATTCTGGACGAGCAGAGCTGAACGATTCCTAAATCAATGGCCTGTTTTGAGTGACCGATGCGGAGACATCCGCGCCACACATCGGCGCGATCGCAGATCAAGTCTTGCAGAGACTGTATCGACAGCTGATGAGCGATAAATGTTTGCCATAAATTAATTTCGATAATAGGCCTGTGATGTTCGGCTGTCATTATAAACAATTTGTTACCAAATTGAATATAACAACCGTCGGACCAAAAACTGTATAACAGAATCGATGGTCGCTTCCCAGCGATGGCAACCGTTGAATCTGGTGGTGCTGTTTGTTGTTCCGCTAATTTATAGCCATCGGAGCCGACAAGCAATAGTTGCAATCTTTCGTTGTTCGGCGAGTTTGTGCACATCATTAAGTGTCCACTTTTTGCGTATAAGTTTATCGTTTTATTGATTCGATCCACTTCTTTGAGCGATTCCAGTATTAGCGTTCCATCGGTGGCAGATTTTCTCAACAAAAACGTGTCATTCGAGCCCCAACTGTCCTCAACAATAACGTGTCCCTGTTTTAACGAGTAATAAGCATCAGGCACTCGCTTCTCACCACCGATTGCTTTCGGTTTCAATAAAATCAACGAAGAAGTGGGAGCGAACACGATGTGCTCCAAGTACTGGTTAAACTCGTACAGTTCTCTGCGATTGCGTTCCGCTTTGTAACAGTTTTGCCGAATGCGGAAACCCTTTCCCACGTCGAGACCATCGATCGGAAAACCCTGCGACCGGTTGGCCACATGTATGCGCGATTGAGTTTTACCCGCTTTCGAATCGCCGATAAATATGGCGCGCGTCTCGATGTGAATGCTGGCGTGAAGACAGTCCAGTATTTTAGCGAAACTGTGCTTCGCGAACATTTCGTGCTCTATTACGCCCAAAAAGTTTAGCTCCGAATCCTTTTCGCCGAATATATGAACATATCGTCCAAATCTGACCAAATGAGATCTTAATCCTGATATAACTTCACCAATTTCTGGCATTATTTCTATGTTTTACCTAAATTTTGACTGATATAAAATGAATTTTGAAACGAAATGATTTTAGATTAAACGAACATTTTTTAAAATAATACAGATATTTAATTATTGTTGAGTTCGATTAGTATTATTTTCCAGTGTTGAGCTATTGTTGTGGTTCTGTATTTTTTATTAGCTCCTGAACTATATTATTAGCGCGTTTCTTAGTTTTCTTTGTTTTATTATATCTCACTTATTTCAGTAAAGCCTAACTAAGTCTTGAATATACTTATTAACCATTTGCTTGAATTACACTGTAAGTAATCGAAAGGCGATTACAATCTACCCATTTATAGTCTAGCGATGTTTTTGCCATTATTACCATATTATTAGTCAGAAAATGATAAAATTCAAAGTTTAACCTCACGACAATTTGCAATGAACATAGATATTTATTTGTGATTTAAATCTTAAATTTTTCTTTATAATAGAAAATTATGAAAGAGTAGTGATGATGAGGCTCGGGTTTCAGAGGCTCTGGCTTGAACTTGAACCTGAGTCTGAACCTCTCTTTAAAAACTTGAACCTCGAACCTCTGTAAAACTTAGAGCCTAAACCCGAACCTGAACCTACTACCTGGAGCCCGAGTCTAAATCACTAGAACCTCTATTACAATTTTTAGTATTAAATTTTGTAATTGAATGCTTGGACAGTGAAATAAAAATTTTCTCCTATTATTACAAAATATTATTTAATTTATTTAAGAAGTTTTATTAAAATTATTGAGAGTAAAAATATTTATAACGAAAAAAGTTTGTATAAAGATATGCTGAAATTACATAGAAAAATAGTCACTAAAATTATCAGAACCTTCATTAAACCTTATGTAGAGGTTCAAATAGGATTCATAATAGAACCCGAACCTCGAACCTCAGGTTCAGCTTCAGGTTCTCAGATGTCAAAACCTCGAACCCGAACCTCTTTCGAAATTCAGAAACTAAATCCGAGTCCGAGTCTGAGCTACGGGTTCAGGTTCGGGCTCCAGTGGTTCAGAGGCACAAAACCATCATCACTATGAAAGATATAAATGTTTAAATGTTAAAATCTAATAAAATTAAAAAATATTTGAAAAATATCTGAGGAAATCGAAAGGAAATAACCAAAACAAAATTTAAAGCAATGATTAGTTTTTTCTAACTTTACAAAGCTTTGTAAAGCCTTTTATGCTTAAATTATGCAGTTTTTGCTGATTTTTTTTCTTTATAAACAGCCGAAAGTGATTTTGCGAAATTTTTTATATTATTTTCTCTAGTTTTTAAGTTAATGTTCTTAAGTATGCGTGAGTGGAATATCGTACAGTATATACGCATTTGCATTGTTATAATATATAGAAAGTATACAACAATCATGTTGAGTATACCAATGAACAACCCTTAAAATAATCTCATGTTTATGAAACTCGAAAAACTTCGAATTTGATCTCTCCTGATATCTTTAATCAGTTTGAACTTTTTGACAACACTTATATCAGCACTAGTTTTTCCGTTAAGTTTCGTTAAGTAAATAAACTTATATCTGATAAAATATACAGGAGATCAATATTTCAGATAAATTTTGAAAAAAATAAATTGGGGGCACAAACCAAGGAAATTAATAAATTTTGTAGAAAGAAGAGCATCTGTGAATAATGGAAATTTATGAACGAATCTAAAATTAAGTTAAATTTATTTTATGTTCAACATTAGTTGAAAAGTAACAAATAACAAATTTCGATTAATACTGTGAGACAGTTTTGAATTATAATGATGAATGCGGTGCCGCCTTCTATCTTTCTTTCATTTAAACAGTACAATGATTATTAGGGCATTGATTGTTATATTGGTTTGAATTAGACTAGTAAACGGGTACCCGAAATGTCGGGTTACCCGCGGGTACCCGACGAATGTCTCGGGTCGGGTCGGGTTCGGGCTTCTAAAGTCAAATGTCGGGTCGGGTTTTATAAATTTTTAGAGGAAACCGATATAATAATATTTATACCATAGTTTTTAACAAAAATGCTCATAAATTATATAAAAATTTTCAAAAGTTATCAAAGTACTCTTTATGCACTACATAAAGTAATTATTTTTTGAATTACAACATAATTACTATATTGTATTTTATTGAATTTAGATTTGAGATTAAAATATTTACGGACTGAATAATTTTTTAAAAATTTTGCTAATAAAAAATAATTCTTATGGGGTCGGGTCGGGTTCCAACTCGTCGGGCTCAGGTCGGGTCGGGTTTACAACACATGAACTACTGTCGGGTTCGGGTCTGAAATTTTTCGCGATTTACATGTCTAGTTTGAATAACTAAAATCACAAGTTTTAATGGTAACAAAAATATTTTGTAAATAACCGCATTTTTTAAATTATTTCACCACGAAAATTAAATTGCAAATTACACAGCAAAAAATCTAATATACGAGCAGATTATGATTTAGTGATCGATACAGAACTGTTACCACTCTCTTATATTTTGAAATTTACTAATAAGTACTTATAATACTTTACAAGAATCTGTCAGTGAATATTTATTTTGAAATTCCCTCTTTTACTGGCTTTAATTTTTGAATTTGTTGTAATTTTACAATTTAGAGATTTTTGGTAATGCTTTTGATACCACAAACACGAGCGAATCGTCATTTGATGGATTCGCACCCACTTAAGGGGAAGTAAAGAGAAAGCGTTGGACTCCGAAATACCTCAATGATTACTACCGAAACTAAATAAAAATAAAATAACGAACGGACAGATGAATAAAGTAAAGCCCAGATATGGAGAATGCAGGTGTGGTGGGAATGGCGGTGCGCAACGCTATAACCATAAATCACATGAATTATTTATATCTGTAGAGTCAATATATTGCTTGCCGGCACATAACAACTAAGCAATAAATAAATAAGAAGAGCTCAGAAAAAATAACCAAAGAGTTAAGAGAAAAGAAAAAAGCGGTACCGAAAAAAGTCATAAATTAATAAAAGTAAATACAGAAGTAAATAACCGAATAAATAAATAATGGATTAGAAAACAAATAGCGATAATTTAATAGTGACAACACAATATAAAAGAGACCCGAAAAATAATATTTAATAAAACCCTAAATTATTAAAACACAAGTTAGTGTGCATTACGTTACAGTTAAGCGCAAAATACTGCGTGTTTTAGCGACTCATTACTCGAGTGTCAGCCATGTGTTCAGTCGCATATTAATTCAAATTAAATCAGAGATGTCTGACTGAGCAATACGACAGTGAACAGTATAGTGGCAGCAGTACAGAGTCAGAAGAAGTAGAATACTCTGACGAATACAAGTGGGTTTTGCTGCACCAAAAAACAGTCATTGTTCAGGGATTGTTCTGCAAAGAACATACAAAAATCAAACAATACGCGACACCAGTCAATATTAATTCAGAGGAGGTTTCAGAGCAGCAAGAAATGAATCGTCTGAAGAACAGAAAGGGATTCATTATTAACGATATCGTGAACTGTAGTCGAGTCACAAAATACTACTCGAAGGAAGAAAATTTGACGCCACAAACAGCTTTAATCGAGCATTATTTCAATGCATATGCAAGTGGCGCCAAAAGAAGTCATAAACAGAGATGATTACTTGATCGGTCCGTCATTAACCGAATTTATTTTCGAGAGAACTGACGACAATAAGTTCGGAGCGTTTCATCAAATATTAGAGAAAACAGCTATTTGCTGTTATATTCGTGTTGTATTGCTGTCATTGGATTAGTAATGCAGGCATGAGAACATGAAAGAGTGTTAAACGAACAGAAATATGATGGATATCTGATGACAATTAACAATTTATTTAATTCGCGTGCAAATAAAAGGACAATCGTCAAAACGTTGATCACATATGATAGAGCGAACGATTACGTAATGCCATCACATTATTATTTGTTGACATATATTGTCAACAAATATGAAAAAACCCAAAACCGTATGGCATATTCATTAAATTGATCAAAGATTTGGACAAAATCCCTACAATGAAGGCTAAACTGTTTAATGGTTATTTCGATGCAGTGATTCAAGGATTGCGATATTACTGCGAAAAAACCAATGCACCAATAATACGTGAAGTTATTTATATGAAGAGTGGAATTGTTATTGGTTTCAATTTCCACATCAATTTATACGAAAAAGACAGATGTTTGCGCATCAGAAATATATTGGAGCTATTGATAGTGAGAGAAGCGGTAGAATTAGTCGAGTATGCGGTCAACAATTATAAGTTAGAATTTATCAGAAAAAAACGAGAAAAGAATGACAGTATTTGATAGACGTTATGACACACACGCAGTACCGATGCTAACGACACGAACAGTAGAGAAAGAAAGCGACGAAATGACTGTATCGTCATTTTCAGCACTCTATGAGTGGTTAAGTCACAATATTTATATGTTCAATACCACTAATCCGCGACAACTTACTCAATATAATGCGATGGATTTAGTGGCGGGAATACAAATGGCGTCAATACTAATGGATTGTATCCCAAAATTCAAATCAAAAATGAAAATGACAGCTAAGGTTGTCATGTATGCGCGAAAATTTAGCGGACAACAAGGAGATCGTTTCATAATCGGGAAACTAATAGCGATTATGCTCACCAGAGCTTTGTTTGTGCGAAAATGGCTGCAAAAGTTCTAACCACAAGAAACAGGCATAAAATAATTTGCAGATATTCACAAATATGTGAATTTACATAAGATAGCAGATGTGGGCAATGCTGACGATTGGGGAGAAGGTTATCGTCAAGAATTAAAATTAAAAATAACAACAGTTGTTTGACGAAATCGTGGAAAAAATCGGAGAATACTTCATACAAGAATACGTGAAGTTAGATGAGCAGCAAAAAATGAATTTGACTACAAAATGGATGAACAGAGTATTATGGCAACGAATTGGAAAATATTTATTTCAAACCAATTAATGCAGACTCAGAAGTAATGCGATTCAATTCGGGAGTCAAGCGTTAAAATGATAAGCGAAAACATTTCATTTTCTTTCATTAATTTTATTATTTTCTTATTATAATTAATTTCGATTCAACAGAAACTTTGTTTCAATTAAATAATTAATTCATTCTAAATATCAAAACATAAAAATATTTTTCACATTTAATGTATTTTTCTACTTTTTGTATTTTCGTATATTATTATTATTTTGTTTTTGTGTGGCTCATCGGTCACGGGTGACCTCTGGTCAACGGGAGGGGTGATGTTGGGGGCGACACTAGTCTCTAGTGCCGACCTTAGCGTCACAACTCTGAGTTGTGAGCCACTTCGAAGTCAGATGTGAAACAGAGCACATGTATCTCTAATAAAATATCAGTTTCAGTGTTAACACGTGTTTTATTCATTTTACATTTATTTTAAATATCATTAATACATCAACAGAGTGTCAGTCTTTGTCTGGTAAGCATCGGGTAAAGACAACGCACTCAACAATATTAAGGTTTACGATAAAGAAACTTTACTGTCCGAAAATCATGGATTCATTCAATTTAATAAAAAACTTTA
>JAQIVF010002841.1:0-10272 GCA_034698365.1 Steganacarus magnus | reverse complement strand
ATAATAATTAATAATTAACTAATTATTTAAACTAAAAAATTCACATACAGAACCTGTAGCCGATAAACTGTGCGCTATCCTCTACTTCGTACTGCTTTAATCTATAACACAATTTCATAGCAACACATTTGTTAATCAATTTCTCGAACAGACAAAGGAATTTTTCAGGTGATTTCGTCAACAGCTCGCACAAACCCTTTACTGACTTGTTCAGCATTTTGCTAATGTATTCGTCAAAGCATAAAAATTTAATGTAAGATCCATCAATTTCTAGATATAAATCCATGCGAAATAACATTTATGTTTCCGCTCGGCAATCACTGCAAGTCTTTGCCTCTTGTTTTCTGTGCCAATTGTTACAACTCCAGTAACATTCGGTAGCTTCTGCTGATAGAAGTCTATGCACCCAAACATATCTTACTTCAGAACTAATGGTTGTCATCAATTGCTCGTGCGACAAATAGTCATTAATAGGTTTTGAAATATTGATAAAATTTATTTTATTGTCCACTTCTGTTCACTCCAATGAATTCATAATTAATGCATCTCCTACTACAATAGTTACTTTTCTAGAAATGAATACTTCTTCTCAATCGGCTTTGACTTTAATTCCTCGATCCTTACTTTTGACATCATTATGAAAATGTTCTGAATTTTGAATTAATAAATAACTAAAAATATAAAGAAAATTTATAAAAATCACTTAAAGATACGAAATCAAAATACATTTACACACAAACAAATAAGACACATTCAATGATTAAATTTATTGCACTAAAACTAAATATTTCTAACTCACCTAATAGAAGAAAATTGATGTTGACAGGTTTAGAACTAACTGTAGAATGACATTAATTAACTACAACACTTCAAGAGGAACTATCCCAATACGCAATACATTCATACATATTGTGCTCACAACAACATGCGCACAACAACAAGCATACAATCGATGCTTAACTTTCTAAAAATTTTTTGAACTACACTGGTCGATAGCTAACTGCGGAATGACATTAAATAACTACTACACTCCCTGAGGTACTAACTCAATACGCAATACATTCATACATAATATGCGCACAACAACAAACATACAATCGATGCTTACCTTTCTATTAAATTTGTGACTTTACTGCTCAGTAGCTAACTGTGGAATGACACAAACCCACTAATTTACTTACTAATATATTTACTAATATACTAACCCATAACACTGGACTAGACATTCATACACAAAATGCTCAATGTTAACCAGCTATTTAAACAACTTACTTTATAAGCTCAAGAAGTGATCGTACGATGCTCCTAGGACAAGCGAGTTCATGGCAAGTACTAAGCGGATATCTTCATCCGTGTCCACGGGATCAAGCTCAAGAAGTGATCAAACGGTACTCCTAGTGGAAGCGAGTTCATGGCACGTGCTAACCGGCTATCTTCTTCCTTGTCCACGGGATCAAGCTCAAGAAGTGATCAAACGATGATATGATAAAATCTATTTCTTCTAAAAATGTGTACAACAACAATGATTCTAATGATTTTAAAGACATATATCGCGACATTCAAATCCAATTGCATGAGAATAATGAAAATGTAGATATTTCTCATTAACATTCTGTTTATTCCATAGAAAACAACGCTCAATGCAGTATTTGTCAGGATATCAGCAAGCAAATACACAAAGCTGTTTCGAAAAAATTTCTGACACAAAAGTACAAACCCGATGACATATATTATGAGTTTATGCGATCTCTTAATGTTAAGCAAAGAAAGTACTGTTTGGAACTGTATCGTAAAAAACATCAAATGAACCAATTTACAACGTCATTATTGGAGGAGTTGGCAAGTCCTGCTTGATTAGCGCAATATTCTAATCATTGATTCGCTACCTCAAAAACATACCAGGCGTAAGACCTGATTCGGTCAAAATACTTCTTTGTGCTCCAACAGGGAAAGCTAGTTTTAACATAGGTGGAATGACATTACATTCGGCATTCTTATTAACTGTCAGCCAATGTAAAACAGAAATCAAAAATTTAAATGCTGATTTATGTAACACAATAAGTGCAAAATTGTGTGATTTGAAACTATTAATAATTGATGAATATTTCATGGTCAGCATTACGGTCGGATTACCAACTAAACTCTTATTAAAAGATGGAACACTGTATATGGTTACGAATAACATCGTTAGTGAATGGCGTAAATTATGTATTGCGTAAAACTGAATGCGTTAAAGAGCGACCAATTAAAATATAGATCGAGTTTTTCGGTTATACAGTTGATCAAAACACACGCCAAAAGCATTCTCGAGCAATTGAAAGGTGCATTTACAGATCAAACTTTGAAACCAATAGAGCGAGTTTTCCATAAAATTGCACCAATGCGCAGACAAAGTTTTAGAGTAAAGCGCACTTAGTTTCCTATAGTTACAGCTGAAGTTTTTTTCTTCGAAAAGAGTCAAGTACAGACATTCTATAATGTAGTTGTAAATTTTGGTTTGCGTACTTTAAGATCAGAATTGCGTGTAATCGGTCACGTACATCCAACGGTTTATTTATTGATGGTCCTTTCTTCGTTCCAAGATCAACACCAACAATGGAATTAGTTGAAAGTGAAATCAATCGTTTACGAACAAGCGTAGTAATGGATTTCAGTATGGTGTTTGCTGGTGATACTGCTATCTGGCAAACAAAATTCATATACCATAATGTACAATCTTTGGCCAAACATTATTTGGACATTCGCAATGATAATATTTATATGAATGCTGATATCTTAATGTTTGTCGATACGTGGTCAACTAGAGAATTCGAGTTTCCTAATATCAATCGTATAAAACAATCCAATTCAACAACACTTAAATATTCAAATGGATGTGCTGTATACTCAAAATTATCTGTTAACTGTTTGTTTGAATATTGGCGCAAAGATAATAATGGCTACTTTGAATGCGTTTCGATGTCAATATCGCTGTGCATGTGGACAAATTTTAAAGAAAAATCATAAAAGCGGTTTTTTTGGCAAGCGTTAAAGTGATGACCCGTATTTTGTCCATTCTTGAAACTTATAGTAAACACGTGACATATATCAGTGTATATGTAAACAAATTTTATAGAAAATTCATACAAACGGTTTTTTTGGTAAGCGTTTAAGTGATTACCCGTATGTTGTCCATTCTTGAAACTTTTAGTAAACACGTGCCACATATCACAGGAGATGTGGACAAATTTTAAAGAAAATTCATATGATCGGTTTTATTTGGCAAGATTTTAAGTGATGACCCGTTTGTTATTCATTCTTGAACCTTTTAGTGAACATGCGCCACATATCGCTGTGCATGTGAACAAATTTTAAAGAAAATTCATACGAGCGGTTTTTTTGGCAAGCGTTTAGGTGATCAACCGTTTGCCGTGCATTTCCTAAGTTAAATATTTAGTAAAGGATGTATTTTCACTGATATACTATTTACAACAAAGTAATTTAAATAATTATTTTTTAAAAATAAAACTCAGTCATCTAAAAAATTTATTTTGAAATAATTGTTTAAATAATAATTTATCAATGTTTTTTAAATAAAAATATTCGCAATTTTTACATATTAAATTACAATTTATAGTTTCAAAGTGAGCCATTATGAATGTTCGTTCTTGATTTCTTTTAAAAAGATATATTATTTTTATTCCACTTGGGTGTTCGCTTGTTTTGTGCCGCTTATGATTTTAATCGATTTAATTCTGACTCTACTTCCAGTTCTATTGTCAGGTTTTTTTTATTTATTTTTCATTTTTATTTGAAATAAATTAATTTAAATTTTTAATCTTTATTTTCTTGGAAATGTAATTATAAAATATACATAAGTAAAACATATTGAAATAAAATAGGAGGCCTTTTTTAGTCAAAATATGTCAAAATTGGAGGCTTTTTTAGTGAAAATATGTCAAAATTTGAGGCTTATTAAGTGAAAAAATGTCAAAATGGAGGGGTTATTAAGTGAAAAAATGTCAATAAAAAATGGCATATTCTGTAAAACGGATTATTCCATTTTGGAAAACGGAATATGCCATTCTGTAAAACGGAATATGCCATTCTAGAAAATGAAATATGCCATTTCAAAGAAATAAAACGACTGAGACGAAATAAATCAAATCGAAAATAAAATTAAAGTAAATCGGAAGAGCGAGCGAACGTAGTGAGTAAACGTCCAAAAAAATTTTAATAAATAAAATAACATCCATATATCCAAAAATATTAATACGAAGACATATATTATGACCGTTACGATCTTGTTTGTTATGAAACACAACTTTTAATTGATTAAAAATTATAAGATAAAAACTATAAATACCACAAACGAAACCGAAGGGTGTTTAACGCCTATAGTTCCGAAATTCTATCCCAAAATACTTTAAGTGGAAGATTTTTCATAATACCTCAGAAGTGCTAAAACAAACGAAATAGTAATAATGAATTTTTTTATCATTTCAAATTAATTTTTTTATTAGGAAACATAAAAACTGTAACAATTTTATTAATTTAAATTTAATTGCCTATAACAAACATAAAAGTTTATATAGTTGGCAAGGAGATGTAATAATTTCGGTTGTATTATTCCATTTTTATTTGATTTAGATTTTAATTTAACTTGTAATTTCCACTTTTATTATTCATTTTCAAATTTATTTTCCGCTTTTTTATTTTTCCTTTTAAGTTTTAAACCAAGTAATAACAATTTTACGTATATTACCTCCAAACAATTTTTATACTATTATAGTTATACTAAAGTATCACTACATTTATTTTAAAAGCTTTATAAATATTTATTATTGAGAGTTTATTAATTAGTATAAAGTTAGTATTCAGATTTAGAATTCATAAAATAAATTTTAAGTTGTTTGAATATTGTAAGCTAAACTTCACCACTAATTATTAATTAAATAATCTATTTAAATAATTATTTTATTTATTTATGGAAATCTTTACTCAATTTTTAATAATGGATTATAGTGGCTTATCAGGATTTCTTTTAAATTTCATTAAATAAATTATTAAGTATATATGTATTTCAATGTTAGATAAAAAATATATTGGAAAATAAAACCTAAAAAATTTTGAAAAGATAGAGCCCAAAAAATTTTAATTATAAAAATATTTAAAAGAAAAATTTCGTCCGAATTATTATTTTACAGTTTCTGTGTTCAGTTAAATATTTATAATATATACCATAATTTAAAATAAAAATTGAAAATACTGGCTTTGATTAAGCTTATAAGCGGCCTACGGAATGAATCTGTCCATATTTATTTATTTTGATATTCCCCCTTTTACACGCTTAAATTTATGAATTTGTTGTATATAATACTAAGCTTTACGATAATGGAATTTTATTGAAATGCTAACAAGAACTAAAAGAAATGTTTTATATTAACGTTATTATGTATATTCGCATCCATTCATAAAAGTGTTCTGCATATATATTAAAAAATAACTTTAATTCGCTATAAAATATATATATTTTAAATGATAAAAATAAATTTCCACTCTCTTATTACTTTTATCTCTAATTTTTATATTTAGTTTTTTTTAAGCTCATTCCTTTTTATCAGATTATCCTGTACCAGACTTAAAATCTCAATTAATTAATTAAAAATGCAATTACCACTTTTTTCTTTGTCTATAAATAAAAAATAAGCCTTAAGTTTTATTATATCTTGAATAATTTTTAACCCCAATTCATTTCTGCTGAATTTAAGTTGAAAAATAGATTTTTATATATTTTATTTTAGTAAAATATTAAAAATTAGTTTATTAAATTGCAATCTAACTAATAGTCTGGTTATGTCCTAAAACGCAGTCTCCAACAAATATATTGTCATTGTTTCAGAATATCAAAAGAAATTAATCTATTTTAACTATTAAAAAATTGTATTTAAATCAGATATTAATTTTTTAATATAATTATAAATAAATATAAAGTATAATTTTTAAAGTGGTAAAATTAAATTTTTAATTAAACGTGTATTATTATAATATTTATTTTTTCTAGTTAATATTTTACAGGTTTAATTGTAGTTGTCTGTAAACATGTTGCAGTTTTGGCTGTGGCTGAGTTTCAGGACATAACCAATAGTCTCAATCAATTAAAGATTTCATTATATAAATTTTCAGAAAATTTTGTTAATTATTCGTTTAGAAATATATGATCACTTTAAAAGTTCAAAGTTTAAAAAATTAAATAAATTGTAAATTGATTAAGCGAAGTATAGTTTTTCTAATTAATGAAGTAATGATTATACATATAACTATATTGATATAATACTGGATTTGTAAAAGATTAATGCCAAAATGTGTATTTTTGATCAAATTTTCAATTATAAAATCATCCCGTTTTATAGAACGGGATCATTTTATTAAAAAACGGATAAAATCCCCACATCATAAAAAAATATGTTTATTAATTTAAAAGTTGGTTTTGAATTTGATGTTACTATTTTGAATTTATTTTTATAAATTTAATTTTGATTAAAAAAATCAAATAAAAATTTTATTTAAAGTCAAAATCGAAATAAATTAATTTCACTTGAATTTTAAAGCGAAAAAAAGTGAACTATGAAAATATTTTAATTGAAGCCAAGATGGATATAAAAACTTATATTTGTTTTATTTATATGGAATAATAAACTGTAAAAATGTTATTAATTTTTTTAAAATTTTATAGCTAAAAAGTAAATTATATAAAATTTGGACAAAATTATTATTTATAAAAATATAAAATATTTTTCTTATAAAGTTTATATTTTATCAAGAAGCAGTATACCATTTACTATCTATGGATTTATCACGCAGTAGCCTCTCTCATGCATTTATCAATAATGGCGACACAAATAAGCGAAATAAAATTGTTAAATCAGATTGGGACTCAACTTATATATTCCAAACAGATACTCTCGATTATTATATTTTGCGGCCGGATAGTTTGAAAGATTTATGTTTAGCAGATTTTTTTTTCTGAATACAATCGATCAAAACGCAAACAAAGCAAATGTCAGAATAAATTCGACGAAAATGTTAGCGAAGATGACATTATTGAGTTGACGAACGACATTGGATAGGTTTACACACTAAAACAAAATGCTGGATACTTGGAAAAGCGCACTAAACGAAAAGTCATTAGATACTGCCGTATCAGAATAAAAGTTGATAAAATTAATTACTATCGGGAACAGTGCCATCTTTATGTGCCATACTTTAATGAAGAGCGCGAATTAATTAAGGTCGACATCAAAGCCAAATATCATCAAAACTTGGATTTGATTAAATCGAATGCTTCGAAATATGTGTATAACAACAATGATTCAAAAGATTTTGAGGACACCTAACGCGACATCGAAGTCGAAGAGCACGAAAATATTAACAGTGAAGATATATCGCATGAACATTCCGTGTATTCTATTGAAAACAACGCTCAGTTTAGTATTGGCCAAGATATCAGCAATGAAATACCAAAAGCTATGTCGGAAAAGTTTTTAACACCAAAGTACAAACCGGATGACGTATATTATCAGTTAATGCGATCACTAAATACTAAACAAAGAAAGTACTGTATAGAGTTGCTCTATTGCATCAAAACATCAAATAAACCAATCTATAACCTGATAATTGGAGGTGCAGGTGTTGGAAAGTCCTGTTCGATTAGTGCAATTTTCCAATCACTGCTTCGCTACCTTAATAATATTCCTGACGCTAAGCCTGATACAGTCAAAATACTTTTATGTGCTCCAACAGGCAAAGTGAGTTTTAACATCGGTGGTATGACATTACATTCGGCATTTTCGTTTCAAGTTAGCCAATGTAAGACGGAAATCAAAAATTTAAGTGCAGATCTACGGAACACGATAAGTGCAAAATTGTCCGACTTGAAACTCCTTATAATTGATGAAATATCCATGGTTAGCATCACTGTGTTCGAGCAAATAGATCACCGTTTAAAAGAAATATTTCGTTCCCAAAAACCATTTGGAGGTATTTCAGTCATATGTTTTGGAGACTTTCATCAACTTCGTCCCGTTAAGGATAGGTTTGTATTTCAAGTCAACGATCGATCAACTTTTGGCGCATTATTCGATAATAAATTATGGAATTTATTCAAAGCGTTCGAATTAACTGAAATAATGCGTCAAAAGGATGAAAAACTATTTGCTCAAGCTCATATTAACCTTGCCGTTGGTGAATGTTCAATTGAAGATCTATTGTTATTCAAAAGTAGAGAAATCAAACGTAATAATCTAAATCCTCCATCTGATGCGATTCGCCTTTATAAAACAAACGCTGATGTAGAAGAGTATAACAACATTGCACTTAGCAGAAATAGAAACATTGAATACATTAGCAAAGCCGACGATATTGCTGAAGGAGATGTTAGTGGCGATGTAAAAACATATGCACTAAGAACAGTATCTGAATTTGCCAGCACTAAAACATACGGATTGCCAACTTCTCTAGTATTAAAAGAAGGTACACTGTATATGGTAACTAATAACATCGATATAGAAGATGGGCTAGTGAATGGCGCGAATGGAGTGTTGCGTAAAATCGAAAGCATTAATGAAAGACCACTGAAATTATGGATTGAGTTTTTCGGAGACACAGTTGGACAAAACACACGCCAAAAAAATTCGAGTGCAATTGAACGGTGTAATTATGGATCAAACTGGACACCGATTGAGCGAGTTTCACATCAAATAGCTCCAATGCGCAGTCAAAGTGTTAAAGTAAGGTGCACACAGTTTCCTATAGTTCCAGCTGAAGCTATTACCATCGCAAAGAGTCAAGGTCAGAAATTTGATAATGTAGTTGTAAATTTTTGTTCGCGTACTTTAAGAACAGAAGTGTTTGTTGCGTGTAGTCGAGCTCGTACATCCAACGGATTATTTATTATTGGTCCTTTGTTCCGAGATCAACACCAACTGTCGAATTAGTTGAATGTGAAATCAATCGTTTACGAACTAACGCAGCAATGGATTTCATTAGTGTTGTATTATTTCCTATTTTTTAATTTTTCTTTTCTTTTTCTTTTTCTTCCATATTAATTTTAAATTTCACTTGTCTTTTTATTTTTCTTTCAAAATATTTTTGAATTTTAATTTTATTTTTCTTTTTTCCGTGAATTGATTTTCAATTTTACTTTTCTTTTTCTTTTTTTATTGAAACGAATTTTAATTTTACTTTTTCTTTTTCTTTCTTCAAGAAAAAGAAAAAGAACAAATATTTCGTCTTTTTCTTTTTCCTTTAATGTAAATTTTCCACTTTTTAATTTATCTTTTTCTTTTTCTTTTGTCTTTCAATTAATTTTTAATTTTACTTTCTTTTTCTTTTTCTTTTTGAAAATTTTTGAATATTACATTTATTTTTTCTTTTTCTTTTATCCTTAGATTGAAATTTTAATTTACTTTTCTTTTTCTTCTGTCGTTGAATCGAATTTTAATTTTACTTTTCTTTTTCTTGAAGAAAGAAAAAGAAAAAGAACAAATATTTCGTCTTTTTCTTTTAAAAAACTATACAACACTAGATTTCAGTATAATATTTCCTGGTGTTACTGCTAGCGGTCAAACAAAATTCGTTTACCATAATGTACAATCGTTGGTCAAACATTATATGGACATTCGCAATGATAATAATTATATGACTGCTGATATATTGTTATTCGTCGAGACGTGGTCAAGCGTGTAAAACAATCCAATTCAGAAACACAAAAACATGCAAATGGATGTGCTATATACTCAAAATTATCTGTTAACTGTTTGTTTGAAAATTCGCTAAAAGATAATAATAGCTACTTTGAATGTATTGCGATTTCAGATGTAACAGTTTTACAAGTTTATTGTTCGTAAAAGAATTCAATAGAATTGGTTGTTCGCGATATTAGCATCTGTATGGAAAGGGTCAGCACGGAGAGCGTAATAATTGTTGGCGATTTCAACATCGATACTCTTACAAAATTTGGACAAATCTTTGTTAACAAAATGGCTTGGATAAATTTTTAATGGCAAGCAGTTAAGAGATGACCCTTTTGTTGTCCATTCTTGAAACTTCTAGGTAACACCCGCCACACATTACAAATAATATAGTATATATAGTATATGTTGTATGGAAGTGTATGCACACAAGCAGGAAAATAATAATTAAAAGTTTAGTTTGGTATAAGTATCAAAAAAGTTTTATTTAATCAATAGTTATTATTTCAATTTCTTTTTTGTTTTTACAAATCTCTTTTCT
>JAQIVF010002840.1:0-10275 GCA_034698365.1 Steganacarus magnus | reverse complement strand
CAGGCGTACAGGCGTACAGGCGTACAGGCGTACAGGCGTACAGGCGTACAGGCGTACAGGCGTACAGGCGTACAGGCATACAGGCATACAGGCATACAGGCATACAGGCATACAGGCGTACAGGCGTACAGGCGTACAGTCGTACAGGCGTATAGGCGTACAATAATAGCAGAAGATATAGATTTTGTAATGCTTTAATTATTTTAATTGTAATTTTAGTTGTTATGATATGAAATTGTATTTCAATGAAGACTAATTCCTGTAAAAAATATTTATTGATAGGAGACATGAGTTAATTTATCAAAATTAAAGCTCATTCATTTAGCGGAAACCTAGTTTAGCTTAGTTTAGCTTAAAAGAGAAATTTTTTTATTTAACGTTAACGCGTTGAGAGCTACATTAGATGTGTCAATAAAAATACAAAAATTCTCATAATACAAAATATCAGGTAAGTATAAGTAATTATTGATTACTTTTAAAATATTAGTCAATATAAAAAAATTCCAAATTTTGACTTTAAGTTAATAGTAGAGCGTTGGATTCGATCACTTCGTGCCTCATATATTAGTTGTATTACTTTTGAGGCTAATTGTGAATGTTTCAAAATTTATAATATTAATATTTATAAATGAAAAATTATTAAATTCAAACCTCAAAAAATTCTGATTAATTGTAAAGCTAATATAAATTAATGGTTCTAAAAAAGTGAATATTTAATTTATTTTTATCAATTTGACACTGAAAAAATTAAATTTTCGAAGTTAATTGAACTAAAATAAGTAAACTTTATTGGCGAACTAGAACCTGGACTCAGACAATCAATGAGATAACTCGAATTCGGACATCTCCTGACATCAAAGACTTTGAATCGGACCTGGACTTTCTGAAAAGTTTCAAAAAGAAACACAAACTTCAGAAACTCTGTGATTATACTATAAATAATTTTTGAGTATATGTATCTCTCTGCGTATGTTCTCATGTAATGTATAGCATTATGTCTTTTAATGTCACATGTCCTGCAATAACAAACATGCGTTAAAACATGCGTTAAGTAATGATAGTTTTGATACTCATAATAACTCTACGTTAAATATTAGCTATTATTAAAAAGTATCGATGTATAAGCGAGGCTATTGATAAGTTTTATTAAATAAATGATTTATATGAAATAAATATAGTTTCAAAAGGGGAGCAAAGGGGAAAATAACATTTTACGGGTCTCTTGTAAGGAAAAAAATTCGAGTAAATAAATATCGATACTTTCCTTTTCAAAGACACTCTCCAGACCCTAGTGTCAAAAGTCAAATGTCTAGTATCTGGTGTATTGTGTCTAGTGTCTAAAATGTTTTAATATTTGACTTAAAAGTAAAAGATATTTTCTTAAAAGTTTTAAAATTAAACAGAAACTTCAGAAACTCTATGATTATAAGGAAAACAATTCGAATAAATAATTATCGATACTTTCCTATTCAAAGACAGTCTCAAGACTCTAATTTATAGTGTCAAATGTCTTGTTTCTAGTGTCTAATGTGTAGCGTGTATTTTCTCTAGACAAAAGAGTCTAGTGTCTAGTGCTTTGTGTTTAGTGTTTATTGTTTAATGTTTAGTGTTTATTGTTTAATGTTTAGTGTTTAGTGTTTAGTGTTTAGTGTTTAGTGTTTAGTGTTTAGTGTTTAATGTTTAGTGTTTAGTGTTTAGTGTTTAGTGTTTAGTGTTTAGTGTTTAGTGTTTAGTATTTAGTATATAAGTATAGCGTATATAAATCATATTAAATCATTCATTTGTTTGATAATAGTAGAATTGATTTAATAGGCAAAATCATTGATGAGTAAATATTTATCTGCAGGTTTCTTTATCCTCTTTTGTTCATATTGTTTTGCTAGTTCTACCACTATTGATGAATGCAATAGAGATTTATTTGTTTGCTTTTCGATTGAAAGTTGTTCTTCACTTTTGTTCTAGATTAGTTTATAGTTAGTCATCAATACGTTTTGTTCACAATTGATGTCATTATTGTTTGTTATGTAACTACTGTATTGTCGTGTAGAATCAAATATAATGTAATTGCACTTATACATATCCGTTGTGAATGATTCAATGTTTAACGCATTTACTTCTGATTGAATTGGTGTCGAAATTGTTTCATTTAATAGATTTCACTTTGCAGTTGAAAAGCTAAGTAAATGCATAAAATCAGGTTACATTTGATATTGTGGTGTGAATGGTGTGTTCGGTTTTTGATCAAAATGATAGGCAGTTTGATCGTCATTTTCTTCTCTACTGTGGTTCTTTCCTGTTTTATAGTTTGGGTTTTAATCACTAAACTGTTTTGCGAATGTAAATGTTTCTTCAGCGTCTGATGTTTTATTAAGAACTTGTTCTATTACAGTTGTTTTCGGTGTTTATCGTTCTTCTTTAAGTATATTACATGTTATTATTGTCGGTGTCACTTCATTTGTGGAGTTAGTAAGAGCGACGTTTTTATTAAGTAGATAGTTAACGATTAGATTTTTTGAGTTTCATTACTAGACGTTAAACGATTTACTTTCTCTTTGTATTTGGCGACTTTGTCTTTTAATGTTTTGATATATACGTTTATTGTTGAAATATTATTCTTTAATTGATAGTTTTCACTTAACAGTTGCATTTGATTTTGATTAACATCGCTGACAGTTGTTATATGCGATGGTTTCAGTTGTGGACTATTATGTATTACTGTGTTATTTGATATAATTTGATTGGTAATAAAACTCATCAAAGTTTCCAAATCGTTCACTTAAGTTGTCCATTTCACTATCGTTTGTAGTTTGACTTTCGTAAGTGATTAGATTTTCCATCTAGTGGTTTGACTCGCTTTGAATTTGAGGTTAATTATTCGATTTGCACCTCCTCCAGTTTTTAGGCGCGAATCTCTTCCACGTGCCAAAGCGGTACGTTTGTAGTGATTCACGCTCTACTCTAACGTGACTGTTGTGTCGCAATCTGATCGTTACACCACCTTTCACTTCTTCTTACACAATCAATCAAGACAATTGTTAACAAATAAACTGTTTATTAATACAATTAGTTTATTAAAATCGGTTAATTGCGATACAAAATCGCTTAATTAGTGTGAAAGAGTTACTGGTGATGTTAACTGTTTTGAGGCTAAACAACATGTGAATATTGAAATGTGTTTCCGATTTAAGATTTAATATTGGTTTTGCCTTTTTGTGTGTTTTTACGTTATTAGTTCGTTTTAATGTGTTTGTATGTTTGTGTTAAACTGTTACTATTGAATTACTAGAGTTGTGAATTTGGGGGTTTAGACTAAGGGTTTGGGTTCGCACCTAACAGTAGGTTAGGGTTGAGTTGGATAATTAAGTGGTGTTGGATTGTGTCAGATTGAGTTGCGTTTGTTTGTGTAGGGTAGGACTGGGTTGGGTTGCGTTGTTTGTGTAGTTTATAGTTGTAAATATATGTTTTTAACAAAAGTTTTGCAAAGTAATTTTGCAACAAAATTTGTCGCAAACTCTGGCCTAAAATTAAAAAGGTTTTTTTTATAAAAAAATGTAATTTTATTAAAATAATTGTATGGCAAAAATGAGATTTAAAACCATTTTTTAAATTTTAGTTTAAATATTCAATAGAGGGACTCATTAAAGTATTTTTAAAACCTTATTTAATTTTTAATTATTACAGTAATTTAGATTAATTTGTGAAATTATATAAAGAAACTTAAATTCTTTGAGTAAAATAGAGAATTTAACTAATATTTCCAATATGATTTTCGATTTTGTTTAATTTCTTTATCTTAATTAATATATTGAATATTATTGACAAAATTCATAGCTTAATGATAAATTTTTCCAAAAAAGAATTTAGTGATATTTGTTCAAAAGGCATATTTATAAAACAGTCAATTATTTTTACAGAAAATTTTCGACTATTTTATCTTTGAATAGTTAGCTCCATATAACTCCCTAAATATATTTAAAACAGTGAATAAAATAGTAATAAAAATTTATATTATTTTATATTCCGGTAATAGCAATGTGTTGTGATGATGTTTCAGGCAATGGCTTGAAAATGTTAAAAATCTGGGAGTTTTTCCAGAAATGAATTACGAGTGAATAAATAGAGAAATGAATCTAAAAATGAGATTTATCGCAAAAATAAGCAAAAATACTTAAAATAGGTTCGAACATTAATTGTTTAACTAGACATCTACCATATAGACAACTATAGACAACTAACATCACAATCTAGAGTCGATTGTAGACCAGTCTGTTCAATGCCTATTAATAATATTTCGAAACTTCAACGAATATTTCAATTAACGATATAATCGCTCCGATAAGCCACAAATAAAAAACACCTTTTAATCGATCGATGTTTAAAACATCGAGTGAATAATCTTTAGACCATTTTTTGTCTGAAGTTTCGATACGGATTTCCGCTTTACTCATCCAATAGTCATAAATTCCAGATTCTTGAACAGATTTTATTCTTTATATATACGATTTTAGATTATTTAGAGAAAATAATTTCGTTTTACTTTAATCACTTACAAGTTATTGATATCTGTGACGAATTGTGGTTTAAATAGAGATAAATGCAAGCCATAATAACTGTTACCAATGCCTTGTTCTGATACATAAAACTCTGCTTTCAATGCATTAATCCAATTTTCTCGACGATTTTTAAGTACTGGCAGATTTATTAGTAAAACCTGTTCTCGTGAGCGAAGTTTCTTAATCAAATCTACTGTTTCGGTACTGTTGCCATAAGTGAATGGCCGATCTTTCAGCAATAATAGCCTTTTATTGAAACTCAGCGCGAGTTCAGTATTTGGATAATTTAGAATATAATGGTAAATATAATAACCAGGAAAAGTTACAATTTTTATTTCCTTTCTGGTTATAAGCTGTTCAAATGTATCGATTTTATCGATTGCGATAGCATTCATGAAGAATCCAAGCAATACTGATGAAAACGCAGACAGTAATACAGAACATGATAATAACCAGAGAAAAATCACAATTCTTTGCGGCGCAAACGATGTTAGCCTTTTATATGCTTTAGTGGGAATCGGTTCTGATAGCAAAATAGAGCTCATTCGCCACAATGCCGTCGTCAGTGTGTTCGAAGGGTTCCCTGGAATTTGTTTGAGTTTATCATAAATTAAAATAAATATACCTATTAATGTCAGAGAAATAATGATAGCTATCCATAACTTCCATTGAAAGCAGTGAATGTAATCAAATAGTGGTCTCTCATGTGCCACTGGTATCGAAACAATATGATCGCCACTATAGACGCCAATTAGTCGACTAGTGTTAACGCGATAGCCATTTGATCGCAAAATGTTGCTATAAATTTGTGCCATTGCACACAGATTTATGTCCAGTTTGTTTTCTTCCATTAAGGCTTGTGTCGCGTACAGACTCTTGTTTGTTATATTACTTAATCTGACGATACTTTTCATTCATATATAAAAAGATAAATAAATATTTTATAAGATATATAAAATTTAATTTCTATTTTTGTTACCTATAACCATAATTGACTGATAATTCAATAATCAATTTGAAAAGCAGTCCGCATATTTGGTTTTGATCGCTATAAGTGTACGGCATTATGTTAACCACAAATGGTATTAATCGAAGCAATTTTTCCGAATTTAAAGTTTTGTTAGAAAAATACGTAACTGTTTCTCCGTCGGCAATATTATAGCAAAGCATGATTTTTATATATCAAAATTATAGGTTAACAATCGAAGCCAACAATACTTATGAGAGTTAATTTAGTGTCCAAAATCTTGCTCTCCAAAGCTAAAATTTAGCAGTTTGTTTGGGCGCAAATCGCATCGATTTACAGTTTAACAAAATTAAATAACTTTTCAATATTTTAAGTCTCCTGTATTGTTCTCACTCATGTATTGATTGTGTAAATTTAGTAAAGACTTATTTAATATAGAATAGATTAAACCTAAACCACAAACTAATGAAAAGTAAATTAATATTCAGAATGCGACGAATTTAATAAACTATTTTATTATAAAGAAATTCAATTAATTTATTTGATCTAAATTTATTACTTGAAGCGTTCAGTAATTTTCTCCAATAATAATAAATATAATAATTCGTTGCCACTTATAAATAGTGATGAACAAAAGCTCAGCTGGAGCTGAGCTAGCTGCAGCTCAAGCTGATTTTCAGCTCAGATATTTGAGTTTAAGAGCTGAACCTCTCAGCTCAGCTTACACGAAATCAAGCTAAGCTCAGCTCAGCTTTTAGCTCAAGCTTAGGGTGTAAGCTGGAAATTCTAAAATATTGGTGAATAATCGAATTTTTATGAGTTTTACATATGTTTTGACAATTTTATTTTTGGTTTTATTAAAATAATTGAATATACTTCTTTTATACTTTTAAAATTTATATATATATATATTATAAACTTAGAATGAATACTTAAATTAATTTTTTATCAATTGTTTAAAATATTTTTACAAAAAATAAAACTTTTATAAAAAAATTCCAGCTCATCAGCTCAGCTCAACTATGACATGTTCCAGCTCAGCTCGCATGAGTTCGATCTAAATTGTAAATCAGCTCAGCTCAGCTAAAGCTATTAATTTTGAGCTGATGTTCATCACTACTTATAAAAACCAATTTCGCTAACAATATGTTTAATTTTGTATTTCTAAGGACAAGAAGAAGATTAAATAACAATTAATTCGATAGCTTTCGAAAAAACTTCTCTGTTTTTTCATTTATCAAATCTTTATAGAAAAATATGCCACCATTAAACTATTCTCAGTACTATATATATTTTATTAAATCTAAGAAGAAAATAACAATTCATCAGAACAGCGACATTATAAAATACTTTATCTTCGATCCATTATTGTTAGAAATGTCATTTTGTCATTAATTTATTTCCAAATGATCTTCTTATGATTTTTTTTAATATTAACAAAAAATTAATGTTCTCTCGTAATAATTTCGAAGGTTTAATGACAATGTATTGAAATAATCATTAAAACATTTATATTTGCATTATAATGACAATTGTGTCGTTAAAACTAAATATTTATTCAAATTGATGATTCTTTAAGGTAAAAATTAAGTGGAAATAGAGATGAGGAGCCAATTTAGGACATCTTATGGTTTACACTGAGAAACCGGTCTCTAATGGCACCAAAATCTCTTTTTTGAAGATATCGAGTTGAAAACTCCATTGTTCCAAACTCCAAACTCAAAACTCCAAAGAAACAGACAATAATAACAGCGATCTGCAAAGAAAATGAAGTTAAAGCGAAAAATCGAATCATAAAATCTATTTAAATTTAAAAAGAAAATTTGTGACTCACTTCATAACAGCGGAAATAATTGATTATAAATAAATCTAAGAAATAAAATCATTCCACTTTTTGAGTTCCACGTCTTGCTTCGTTAAGCTCTTCGATTGAATCATTATTTCCAATTAAGCGATTCGGTGTATATCCAGTTAGGTGTATATCCAAATAGCTAATTTTAGTGCTTTGACTATTGTTTCGTTGACTATCGATAAGGCGTTGACACCTTATCGATTGTTTGCATCAATTTCAGTCTAAAGGCCATATTTATAAGTAGTGCCTGAAGTTTACTGGTTTTATTAATTTTTTAAATTTGTTGTGTTTCATTTCGTAATATAAATTTTAAAACGAATTTCGTGTTATTTGGTTAATAACATTTTTTTAAAAACTAGTTTTATTTGTTAAAACATAAATAGATCAAAAATAATACATTTTTTGAAAAGTCTAATTTTGTAGAATAATTTTTTATCAAAATTTCAATCCATAGTTTGAAAATTTTTGCAAAGAGATGACCACATTTTTCAAAAAACTATTTTTTATTTATTATTCAAAAGTAATTACAAATTACTACGTAATTTACAATAAAAATTTCACTTATTAAATGTTTTAATTTCGTTTTATTCATTAAACGAAATCTGATAAAAATTAAATTTGTTGTGTTTTATTTCGTTTAATTTGTTTAAACAATAAACCTCACGCACTATTTATAAGTATTACCATAAAAAACCGTATTAACATGTATAGACTGATTCAAAGTTGTTCGTGAAAGTGAAAGTCCAATGCGAGTACAGCGTAATGTAAAATTTTAGAAAAAGAAGTGTTTAAAAAACGAATTTAAACATAATTAATTTTTCTATAATATAATATTTTATGCTTTTATTACTTATAAATCATTTGATATAATATAAGTAGAATATATGTGAGAAGTCTGTGCCAAATAATATAAAATTAGAACTTTTGACACATTTTGGTACACTTGAACTAACATAGCTTTCCATAAATGGTAAGCTGTCTTGTGCTGTGCTGTTAGTGTGCAGACTCAATGTTTTCAATTTCATTCTGTTTTGCGATGCATTAGAAGTTAAATTAGTTTTTTGCGTATTTCTGTTGTGTTTTATGATTTCAATTTTATATTTTTCAAAAAAGCTTATATACTTATAATACTGATATAGAACTTGTGAAAAAGATTGTTAAAGTTAATAAGGGAAAGAAACCAAAAGAAGAAGTTCCTACTGAAGAATTATTTCGGTTGTAACCAAGTGTTAGCGAACTACCACTTTAATTAATTTTTGAGACAAAATTAGTGATTCCAGAAGAGGAAGAAATTGAAGTCGAAACGGTTACCATCGAAGTCAAAGAACTCGAAGAAATACCTACCGATAAATCATCAGCTAATATAGAAATTGTGAAAAGTACTCATTCTAGAAGAGGAATAAATCGTAGTCGAAACAGTTACCATCAAAGTCAAAGAACACGAATAAGGAGAAGAAATCGTAGTCGAAACAGTTACCATCAAAGTCAAAGAACACGAATAAGGAGAAGAAATCATAGTCGAAACGGTGACCATCAAAGTCAAAGAACTCGAAGGAGAAGAAATCATAGTTGAAACGGTTACCATTAAAATCAAAGAATTGAAAGGCAGTCACAGGAAGAGATTTTAAATGAAGAAGTAATAACAATAAAAAACGTAAGTTTTTAGTAGTGTTGTTTCAATTTTACTCTATTAATTTAAATAAAATTACTATGATATTATTTTAATAAATTTTAAATTAAATTTAACATAATTTAATTTTTTATTAATTTAATTCCTATTTCTATTGAAAATAATTGAAACAACACCAGTTTTAGCAAGTCTCCAATACAAATAATTGTAGATTCAAAACTACTGATTCCTGAAGGAGAATAAATCATAGCTGAAATGGTTACCATAGTAGTCAAAGGAGAAAAAGAAATCAGAGTCGAAACGGTTACCATCAAAGTCAAAGAACTCGAAGAAAAACCTGCTGATAAATCATTTGCTGATATAGAACTTGTGAAAAAGAGTGTTAAAGTTAAAAAGGGAAAGAAACCAAAAGAAAGAGAAGTTTCTACTGAATTTATTCAACTGAAATCAAAAGGGTTAGTGATCTACCACAACAAATAATTGCTGAGACAAAACTAGTGATTCCAGAAGAGGAAGAAATCATAGTATAAACGGTTACCATCGAAGTCAAAGAACTCGAGGAACTTACCTGCTTATAATTCATTTGCTGATTTTAAACTCGTGCTAAAGAGTGTTAAAGTTAAAAAGGGAAAGAAACTAAAAGGAGAAGTTCCTACTAAAGAATTAATTTGCTGAAACTAAAAGAGTTAGTGAGCTACTACTACAAATAATTGCTGAGACAAAACTAATGATTCCAGAAGAGGAAGAAATTGAAGTTGAAACGGTTACCATCAAAGACAATTAACTAGAAGACATACCTGCTGATAATTCATTTGATAACACAGAACTCGTGAAAAGCAGTGTTATAGTTAAAAAGGGTAAGAAATATAAAGGAGATTAAGTTCCTACTGTAGAATTAATATAAGTCAAAACCAAAAGGGTCAGTGAGCTATCAAAACAAATAACTGCTGAAAAAAACTAGTGCTTTCAGAAGAGGAAGAAATCGTAGTCAAATAGTCAAAGCGTATAACATCGAAGTCAGAACTCAAATAAATACATTTTGATAAATAAATATTGTTAGTGAACTACTAGAACAAACAACTGCTGCCAAAAAAGGAGAAGAAATTCCTGCCGAAGAATTAATTACAACTGAAACCAAAGTTAATAGTGAACTACCAGAACAAACAACTGTTCCAGAAAAGGAGAAATTCCTACCAAAGAATTAATCACAACCGAAACCAAAGTTGATAGTGAACTACCAGAACAAACAAGTGTTCCAAAAAAGGAGAAATTC
>JAQIVF010002839.1:0-10275 GCA_034698365.1 Steganacarus magnus | reverse complement strand
ATCACTTTAGCATTACTTTCGAGCCAAACATTGTCTGAAAACATTGCACTGAAATGTTTGCAAACAGCTTTGAGGTGGGATTTCTGAGCATAAATATATTTGCCATCGATTTTAAATATAATATCACTATATTGTTGTTTATTAAAAGATTCTTCTAATCTATCAGATACTGTAAAATTTTTAAACCTTTCCTTGAAATACAATGAATTATAAGTTACGCTTTCCTTGTTATGGTTTTGAAGCACTTCATCAATGTTCTTAAACTGCGTTTTAATTGGATTCGTAATGATTTTCTCACAGACTTCACCCCAAACATAGCAATAACCAACGTTTGATAAACCGATAGACATATCAGATTCACATCCAAGAGTCGCAATGTCAGAGAATTTCGTTGAAGTTATTATTTTGGTGGCAATACTCTTATTATCTCTACTATTATCTCCGAGTTGACCATAACTATTATTACCAAATCCATATATTTCTCCACTTCCTGTTAAAACCAAATTATGACTTTGTCCGCAACTAATTTTGATCACTTTATTATCGCCCAAACCTTCAACTTTAATCGGTTCTATATGTTCATTGTCACCACTGCCACACCCGAGTTCACCGCATTCATTATTACCCCATCCAAACACCTCTCCATTATCATTGAGAGCAAATATGTGATCAAAACCACAAGCAATTGCAATAATGGTGTGTAATTTCAAACCGAACACTAACTTCGGATAACAAATTGTTTCCAAACAACAATATTCACTCGAACCCCACTGATAAACCTCTCCGTTCACTGTTAACCGAACGCTAACCACACGCCATAACCACACTTAATATCAACTATAAATTTACCACTCAATGATTCAATAATAGTAGGCGTAACACACTTTTTATCGCAATTAAAGCCAAGAATACCTAAATTACTATAACCCCAGTAATATAACACACCATTACTCGTTAACGCATACATTAAGCCATCAAAATCTATAATATTCATCACTTGTTTGTGGCATAACTGTTCCAGATTTGTTGGCACTTCCACTGAATCTTTATGACCCAAACCAAGACAGCCATTGTTATTATCTCCGCACACATACACACAATCATCGTTTGTTATTATTATTGCAGATTTGCTTGAATTGAAAATATGAGCAAATTTCAAGTCATTCATAAATTCAATGTTCATTTTGTTGATAACACTCCAATCGGTAATGTCTTTCATTTTGATTAACACTTTAATTAGTTTTTAATTGTCTGACTTATGTGATCAAATGTTTAATTCTTTACCATAAAATCACAATATAATTATTAATTACTAGTCATTACATATAAAGCATGTGTTGTTTGTGCACAAATGAAAAATACAACGTAAATGACGTCAATATTTGATTTGATTTATAGTTGACAGCATTTATTTATAAAATACTAGGTTTACTCTATACTCATAGTCACACAGTGGGGTAGTGTTGCCCGGGTCTGGACCCCCAAGAAAAATCGAGTTTTGAAAAATTGTCGTTTAAATCCGATAAGTATTTAGACTCCTGTAATTTTTGACCAAAATGATAAAAATTGTCGTTTAAATCCGGTGTGATTTGACACCCATCTCAAGAATTTTGATAATTTTTTTTGGCAGAAACCCCCTCTAGAGGTTTGGAGCTGAGTGTAACTATGCTCTATAATATGACTCATATTTGTTATAAAGTGATGTGTTGACACGTGTTATATAATGATTGCATGTTTATTGAGTATAATTTAAGTGATTTCAATTCAATTCAGTTTTTTAATAATTAACAAAATTGCTGTTTTATATCACATAACAAAATGAATAGCGTTTATGATTGCGATATTATTAAACAATTAAGTGATGATTTTGTACAACAAATTAAATTTGTTTTTATTGACAATGAAGGGAAATCAGTATTTTGTGTCACTAATGATGATTGTGTGTATGCATATGGAGATAATATTAGTGGTAATCTTGGTTTGGGTCATAAAAATGCAATCAATGAACCAACAAAAATCGAAGAGTTGTGCCAAAAACAGGTCATTTCAATAGAAACTGGTGGTCATTATTCAATGCTAGCATTATGTAAAACTGGTCATATATATTCGTGGGCTTATAATGATTTCGGACAGTTGGGTAATGGAACGAAAGTGGATTGTTTCACACCAGTTATTATTAATAGTTTAAATGGAAAATTTATAATTGATGTTAAATGTGGTGAATCTCATTGTTTGGCGTTAACTCAAAACGGAGAAGTATTTGAATGGGGATGGAATGTGAGTGGAGAGGACAAAACGACACCCATTCAAGTTAGAAATGGTTTAGAATTGCATACAATCACTGCAATATCATGTGGTAAATACCACTCATTAGCGCTCACTGAGAATGGTGTTGTCTACAGTTGGGGTAACAATCATTGTGGACAGTGTGGTACTGGAAGTTATGATAATCAAATCACACCAATCAAAGTTAATGCATTAAGTAATGTCAAAATAGTAAAAATCGCGTGTCGACAAAATAGTAATGTTTTATTATGCGAAAATGGAGATATATATCTATTCGGACAAAAGGATTGCACACAAAATAGTAATGGTGGTGGCAGTGGTAATGAAGCGAATCCAATAAAGTTAAGCGTATTAACAAATTTTGTTGACATCGCTTCACTTCGTTATGATGACTATATTACGGTTTGTTTATCGAGTGATGGCTTTTGTTATGTTTGGGGTGAATTTCGCGACAAAGTTTTCGATAAACCGCACAAAACAGACTTCACTGATATCGATGAAGCATATGCTTATTTATAGTATATAAATATCGAACATATTATCTTAAGAAAAATTTTGAAAAATTATCAGCACTCGAAAGATTGAAACAGTCATTTAATAAATCAGAGTCAAGTGATATATCTTTTAAAATTGATGGCAAATATATTTATGCACAGAAAACATATCTTAAAACTGTTTGCAAACATTTCAGTGCAATGTTTTCGGACATTGTTTGGCTCGAAAGTAATGCTAAAGTGATAGAAATAACACAATATTCATATTCAGTTTACTCTTCATTTCTCAAATATCTTTACACCGATTCTGTTGATATTGAAAGCAAACATTTAATCGATTTATACAATTTGGCACATTCTTATAACGAAGACGTATTGAAACAAAAATGCATTGAAAAGATGAAAATATCAACAAATATCAATAATGTTTACACTTTCTATTCATTCGCTGTTAACCATAATTTCGATGAATTGGAAAAGTATTTCTATGATTACATGATCACTAATATGTCAGATGTCATCAAAACTGAAGCATACATTCAATCAAACGACAACTCAATTCTCAAAAAGTTTGTCAACACTTCAATAATTAATAGAAATTTGTCGATAAATAATAATTAAAAAGTGAAGACATCGAAGTAATAAATGGTTATTTCATTTCACGAAAAGAAAATAATTGATAAAACTTTTTTTATTATACTGTTAACAAAACCGATTCATTTTAAAAATCGCAATAATTATTACTATATTTTATAATTTATATTAAAGTATTTCAAAAAATGTAAAATATTTAATATAACTCAATTAAATACGTTTTTATTCTTGTGTCTCAATAATCTCTATCTCTCTATCTTTGTTATGTTCATATAAATAAGACACATTTTTAAATTTTTTGTTCTTTTAATTATTTTAAACTTTAGTAATCATTATTTGCTCTGTAATTTTAAAAATATTTTTTTAGTTAACTAGTAATTTGTTTTTTGACGAATCAAATATTTTCTAATAATAAAGTTAATATTAATAAATAGTAAAACACAACTTATTAGTAAAATCAAAGTAAAAGCGATTAATATCATTGGATAGTGTCTTATATTTGGCCCCAAAATAAATGGAGTCACAAATATACCGAATGCATCCGAAAATATCATGAATGAACCAATTTTATTGGTTATGTTGACGTATTGCTTGAGAAACGTAAAACTTGATGCCCACAGTATTGACATTCCGTAACCTAACGTATAGTGAGATATGTTTAAATTTATTTTTGAGAGATTATAAAATTGAGATTAACTTCGATAAACAGACTAGATTTTAATAGGCAGCCTAAACTTTATGCGCTGAAATTTAATTTAAAGTAAAATGAATAATTTTATTGCTCTTTGAAAAATTTTGCTAATACTTTAAGTTAAGTATAATTTATAAATTAATAAAGCTTAAGATATTAAACAAAGATAATGACTTAGATTTTGAACTTAAGACTAAGACTAATACCAGGTTATTTCTATAGTCTATAAGAACCAGTCTGTTAGCATAATCTGTTTGACTCAGTCTACTCCTCATGCGATAATTTATAATTTCTATACCCATTATTATGTTAGCAATCCATACAATAATTAGCGAATTTTGCACAATCAATAACAGCATGAGTGCAATCAATATGATAACATAGTGATACGCCAACATATCTTCCGCTTTCAGTTTGAATGAAACGAAAAAATTGAATGCTCGCCCGAAAGTGAACGACGCGGTCATCGCTGACATAACGGACGCGGAGTGCGATGCGCTAAGTTTGAGTGCATTGTACTGATTGAATGTCGCACTAAATATTATATACGCAAACTCGAAGGATAACTTATATTCAAACAGAACAGCAGCGATATTAATGCCACCACTGTTTTCTCTAAGTTTGTTAATATTTCACTATTTTGTGTTACAATAGTCTGTTTGTTATTCACTGATAACTCGTTTAGTTTGATGTCTATCTCGCAAATTATCCGTAACTTCATATCGTTTAACAAAATACATGATAGCGAATAGTATTGGGCCTTTAAAGCAAAAAAAAAGGAAAAATTTACTTAATGTTAGTGCATTGTCACTATTATTAATTACTGATCAAACTGATTGCACCATTGATTAGAAATGGCGTTTTCAGTGATTGCCTTCTTTGATCGCTTAACTCAGTATCGTTAAGCATAACACTAGTAAAGTTTAAGTTCAAATTAGTTATCATTTGTGAACCGCTATCAATCTCTCCGATAACGAATGGCTTCACTAAAAGCGGGCCTAAAATACATCCGATACCGAAAAACAATTCCGATAACTGAAGAAGTGGTGCGCTTTTCGTTTGCCATATTTCGGTGAGCCATACATTGTTTGCCTGATCCCAAAGACCACTACCGAAACCGATAATTGAGCAACAAATGTAAAATACTAGCAAATTAGGGCAATGCGGCACTAAAACTATTAGAAATGCGGTGAATGTCAGAACTGTTATTACAGTGATTTGTCGATTTAGGTATTTGTATAAAAGGCCGACTGAAATGAAAAAATAAAATGTTTTATTTAAGATTTTTCGGATAACCAAAGAAGATAACCCACACATACACAAAGAGCCAGACATATATCCGATATGATTGAATGTGGCGTACAATGAGATCGCATCGATCGATGTGTTAAACACGTATTTCAAGTCAATTAATGCGGGACTGAATATAGTTATGGTCACACCCTTAAGTAAATCGAAGAACAGAAGCTTAAGTTAAAGCACTCTTTAAAAAATAAATTATTTATTCTTACCAATGCTGTGTGATGTAAAAATGCAATTAAAGTGTACGCATAAGAATCCCATGTTTTTGTCAACATGTTCTCTCTGTTCACACTTTATTTAAAGTTGAATTTTTCAAAAAAGCAACAAAAAAATCACACGAAAAAAGTTTCAAATAATTATAAATTATTATTTTCTAAAATTAACAAACATTATTTATCTGTGGTTCAAATATTTTCTCTACAGAAGCATCACTTGAACAAAAAAAATTATTATCACTGTGTGGTGTTATAAGTCAAGTGGTTTTTTGTGGTATCACACGTGAAAGTTGTATTTAGTTAAGTTTTATAAACAAGGTTTATATATTCTTATATCTTCAGTTTTATTGATAACAACTAAAAATATGTTTTTAATAAAATTAATTAAATATAATAATCATGAGGTGTGTGGCATTAAGTTTATATACTTTTGACTGTTAAACGCTGCATATATTTTTAAAATCTAATTATTGGAAACAGACATTCAAGGAAAAAGCGAAAAACTGAGCAACAAGTTTTTTCTTTATGTATATAATGCTAATCAACCGTTAAAAAAATATGAATATGACTTAACTTTATTTTTACATATATATAAAGTACATATATATATATATTATATTAACAATTTTCAATAAAATTTGCATAATAATTTCATTTTAATTATTAAATCGAATTTATTCAAATAATAACATATCTATATATAAAGTGATATATATATATATATTGCAAGTTAAAATTTTTAATTTTATTATAATCTTATGAAAAAAAACGATAAGTGTAAGCATTTAAATATAAACAACTTTTAATTTTTTGGTAAAGAGGTTGTAACTTAAGTAACACTTTCACACGTCAACATGGGATTTCGAAACTGCGAAAAAATGTGTATTAGAAAAACATCAATGATTTAAGCTGACATTTGGAACACATCCAAAAGCTAATCGTTTTTTCTTTTATTATTTTAAAACTAATTATCTATAAAAAAATTTTAATTGACAGACAGAAAAGAAAATAATTATTAAATGATTATTCGAGTGTTTGATTAAACACAACTGTTGCAAAATACTTTTAAAATTAGCGGATTTTGTTCCTTAAATCATTTATCTGTGTTTTCTAATATTTGCTTAAATCTTCTGATACATCACTTGTTGCAAAAATATTATGATCACAGTGTGGAGTCATAATAAGTGAAGTGGTGACACGTGAATGAAGTTTTTGAATACAAACAAAGGTTGTATTTCACTTATATCTTCAGTTTTACCGATAATAAATGAAAAATATGTTTTTAATAATATTAATCTAATATTGTAATCACGAGATGTGTACACTAAGCTTATACAGTATACTAAACTGTAAAACGCTGCACATAATTTTAATATCTTATTCTGATAAAACAATTATTCAAAGGTATGCTAAAACCTGAGCAACAAGTTTTTTCTTCATGTTTTTATCGCTGATCAAACGTTAAATAAATTATATTAAAACTTTAAAAATCATTCTGTTTTAATTTTAAATTCATTTAATAAATATGTCTTTTGCTGATAATAATTTTTCAATTAACCTAATTCTATAAAACTGGCACAACAATTTCACTATTATTATTAAATTGTATTCATTCAAACAATAACATATACATATACATGTATATCTACAATGATTAAAGAACTTTAAAATTATAATTTTATAATCTCATGCAAAATAAAAGATAAGCAAGTATCTATAAGTCTAAACGACTTTTTCTTTTTTGATACTTAAGGGTTGTAACTTAAGCTTCAATTAAATAACAATTATACATTGAATTAAAATATTTTTTCTATTTATTGTGTTTGAATAAAAATTTATGTCTACAAGGAATTTCGACACAGCAAAAAAAACATGTATTTGAATAAATTAGCAATTATTTAAGCGAACATTTGGAACACATCCAAAAATCTAAACCATAATTATTTTATTATTTTAAAACTAATCATAGAAATCTATATAAACATTTATGATAAAAAGGTAGAAAAGAAAGTACATATATTGTTAACTAATAATATGTGTTTGATTTAACTCTACTGTTAAAATAGTTTTAACGTTAATAATAATTAATTTTTCAACCCTTTGGTTCAACTGTGGAGTAAACCGACAGCTTTTTTTTAAAAAAATGAGCAGTTTTCGGTTGAATTAATCATAAATGTCGAAATAGTTGTTAAAACCGCGAAAATTACAACAAATAATATTTATCATAGCAATATTTAAAAACCTTATTTAAATAAGTTAAAACTAATTGTGATGCTATGAATTTTTTTAGCAATTTTAGAATATTATTAAAGATTCAATAATTGTGATAATAAAAACTTGTATTGGAATTTTAAATAATAATTGATTATCTGGTGGTTTGTTGGTTTAAACTAAGATGCGGTGTAAATTTTTAAAGAATTTGAAAGATGTGGTTTAACACAACACATACCTTCGAAATATTTACAGCTATTCCGGTTTAAAGAGATAAAATTTTGACTGCAGTACTAACTTAATAACTTCTACAACTTTTTACTGTTAAGTTAAGAATGAAAATTACTCATCACTTGAGAGTGCAGCACAAAATTTTTTTTATCTCTTTAGAATTGAATAGCTGTAGATACTGTATATATTTTTATTTACATTCATTTGATTGGTTGTCATT
Source organism: Steganacarus magnus (assembly GCA_034698365.1). Classification (NCBI taxonomy): domain Eukaryota; kingdom Metazoa; phylum Arthropoda; class Arachnida; order Sarcoptiformes; family Steganacaridae; genus Steganacarus; species Steganacarus magnus. The sequence continues at coordinate 2,031 of JAQIVF010002839.1, read as the reverse complement.
TTTCAGTACATTTTCAACATCTATATCGCAAATTAAGTACACACTTCAAGTGCTTTCTAGTCTTATTGTATGACGTAAATTAATGTAAATATTTATTTTGCTTAACAGTGGACAACATTTATTTTGTAAACTATGACTCGTATACCAGAGGTTCTCAAACTATGGGTCGCGACCCAAAATAGGGTGGTTATAAAAGCTTTTTGGGTCGCAGGTTAGTCCAGAATTTACATTAATGATGGGTTGCCAATAAAAATTTTAAGAATTTTTAGCAATTAGATAAGACTTAAGATTATTTCATATACGTTTGCTGATTAAGAGCTTTATGGTAGAAATCGTTTTAAGTTAGAACATTCTCTAAAAAACTTGATATTTTTAAGATATAATATTTTAATGATGGGTCGCCAAAATTTTTTTTATTAAGAAATAGGGTCGCTATCCACTAATGTTTGAGAACCACTGTCGTATACAACCACATTATTTTAGATATTTGCTACCAAGTGATAGACTTTTTATAACGCTTTGTATGATTCAAATGAAATTAACGTTTATGTCAATCAAATTTAAATCATTTTTTTTGTATATACATTAATTACTATTTTATATGACATAACAAAATGAATAGCGTTTATGATTGTAATATTATTAAACAATTTGTTGAACAATTAAGTGATGAACGATTTATTGAACAAATTAATTTTGTTTATATTTTTTGTGGCGGACAAACTGTTATTTGTGTCACTAATGATGATTATGTGTATTCATATGGAGATAATTATAATGGTTATCGTGCTGTGGGTCACACACACCGAATAGATAAGCCAACGAAAATTGAAGAATTATGTGATAAACAGGTGATTACTATTAACAATACATTTCAATCACTGGTAGCACTCACTAAAACTGGTCACATATATTCGTGGGGTTGTAATACTTATGGACAGATTGGCAATGGAACCAATAATAATTGTTTCACTCCACATAAGATTAGTTATTTAATCGATAAGATTGTGGTTGATATAAAGTGTGGTGAATATCACTGTTTAGCGTTGACACTGAATGGAGAGGTATTTGAATGGGGATGGAGTGTGAGTGGAGTGGACAACGCCACACCCACTAAAGTTAAAAGTGCTTTAGAGTTACACACAATAATTGCAATAAGTTGTGGTAAATATCATTCATTAGCGCTCACTGATAGCGGTATTGTCTACAGTTGGGGAATGAATGATTGCGGACCGTGTGGTAATGGTAGTTATGAGAACCAAATCACGCCAAGCATTGTCCATGCATTAAGTGGTATCAAAATAGTAAAAATCTCGTGCCGGCAAAAAAGTAATTTTTTATTATCCGAAAGTGGAGACATTTATGTTTTCGGGCAAAGTATTGATGGCGTCAGTGCTAATGAAGCGAATCCAATAAAGTTAAGTACTTTAACAAATTTTGTTGACATTGCTTCGCGTTCATATGATAATTGTATCTCAATTGGTTTATCGAGTGATGGGTTTTGTTATGTTTGGGGTAAAGTGGGTATCAATGTTATTGATAAACCAAAGAAAACACAATTCACTGATATCGATGAAGCGTATGCTAAGTTTTCTAAATATTTATATCGAACTTATTATTTTAAGAAAAGTTTTGAAAACTTATCGTCGAACGAAAGATTCAAGCAATCATTTAATAAACAGGATTTTAGTGATATTGCGTTCAAAATCGATGGCAAATTTATTTTTGTTCAAAAGCAATACCTGATGAGTGTTTGCAAACATTTCGATGCAATGTTTACAGACAATGTTTGGCGCGAAAGTAATGCTAAAGTGATTGAAATAACACAATATTCATATGCTGTGTACTATTCATTTCTCAAATATCTTTACACCGATTCTCTAATTATTCAATCTAAACATTTGATGGAATTATATTATTTGGCTGATTCTTATTTCGAAGAAAGATTGAAAACAAAATGCATTGAAATGATGAAAAACACAACAAATATCAGTAACGTATATCTCTATTATTCATTCGCCGTTAAAAATA
>JAQIVF010002838.1:0-10276 GCA_034698365.1 Steganacarus magnus | reverse complement strand
ACTCTTAACTCGTTGTGATGCGCTCATATAATATCCACGAGTATAAAAATATCCACGACAACCAAAGAGCAAAACTGTCATTAAATCTATGTGTAACGCAATAGAAATAATAAATATTTTTCAACTAAATTCATAAGAAGTGAAGAAAATGTTAGAATTTAGCAACACATAAATGAGTGTGTTTTGTATGCGCATCATCACTATATGTAAACATTTACTCTTCACTCTTTGTTAATTCTTCCTTTGCTAACCATACACTAAAATGTAAAATCTTTAAGGCATATGTGATGATGTGTACGCATGGAGAATGCATATAAAAATATCGATGACAAAAAAAGAGCGAAACTGCATCTGTGTGTAACTCATTGAAAGACAAAAAATATTTTTAAACTAAAAGCAAAAGGAGTGTAAAAAATGTTTAAATGTTTCTGTGGAGATAATGGTTGTAAAAGAATTAAGTTATTATCTTTTAACATTTTTTATGTGAAAAGCAAGTGTACACACCTGGCAGTGTAGTGTCCGGTCATTGTATCATACATTTGAATGGAGAAATGAATTTGAATCAATTAGAGATCAAATTAGAAAGATATGTTAGAGTGAGATTGGATGAGGACAACACTTCGAGCAACTGTCTTACATTTAAATATCTTTTGCCAGAAAGTGGTACGCACGTAATTATTTTAAATTTAGCAACACAAAAATTCCTTGTAACGTAATTTATGTATAAATACAGATGACCAGAGGATAATAAAGTGCGGCGAACATCGCATTCCTTTCAATTTTAAATTGCCTGACAGGTTATAAAAATTGATTTTATTCGAATCAATACATTGCATGAAAGTATTTATAATATAATTTAATTAAAATCTTTAGCAAAATTCCGAGTTCGTTCGAAGGGGGTTATGGATCGATAGGGTATGCCGTAAAAGCGGAAATAAGTCAGCCAAATGTTTTATTAGTCAACTATAAAACTCGATTTCCAATTGCTATAACGTCGCCCGCAAATGCATCCACAAAGCAATTAAAAGTTAGATATTTCAAGGTTCGATACGTGTTCACCATTTCGAGGTGAGATACGTGTTATTAAAACTGATAGCTGAATATGCGATAAGTGTTGAACACTACAATTAGAGTCGACAGCAAAATAATTATTAATCCGATTGAGATGTTTATACTGTGGAAAAACAGAGGCAATCAAATAATTAGAGCCAATCAAGACGGAAATGTATTATATGTACTTTTCAAAAGTGATCACAATATTATTGACATTTCTCTTGACTTTGAATCTATAGAACATTTATTTAACAATTCATGGAAAAATATTAGTGAATGATTATTCTGTGAAATTTATCGAAAGTTTTAATAGACTAAATTTAATACAAAGAGTCTTTAACTATATATGAATAATTATTATAATTTTAGTGCGTTACAGTGAATTTTGTTTTTACAAATTCAATCAAAGTATTCAACGCTAACAATGCAACCTTTTCTATGCTAAACCCGCACACATTCTACATTCCCACTCACTGGTTGGTTGAACATGTCGTGCAAATGTGTCGAACGTGTTAAACATACGCCGTTTGATTCTCTACTTAAAAAGCAAATTAATAGATAAACTTACATCAATTTATTAAATTCTTTGACAGGAAATATGTTTAATTAAACATAATGTTATATAAAAGTAGTAAAAAATTATTTGATCAAATAAATTCAAATAATTATATTTTTTCTAAAGTATTTCTCGATTTTTCAAATAAATATACAAATTAAAACTACAGCAGAAGACATTTTATTTTAATTGTATAGCTTTTGATTTCAGCAACACGTATTATTGCTCATCTATAAATCAGCAATGTCATCAAAAGATTACCTATTTAATGCGCTTAAACATTGTTTAAACAAAATCATACATCAAAAAGTAATAATTGTTGTCGATCTTAATGTTGATATTTTATGCAAATGCAATAGCGACTTATTCCTGTTTATGATGAAGAATGAGTTCAATTTAATTATCAATGGTGTCACAACTAAAGGAAACAGTCAAATTGATTTGCTATTTACTTGCAACTATTCATTGGAAGTCATGATGGTTCGCTGTATAAATTTATCAATTATAATAAATAAATAAATAAAATTTTCTTTTGTAAAAATTTGTTAGTAGATCAAATAAATACCTCTAAATGTATGTGTGTGTATCACAAGAAGTTAAGTGAGACCGCAAACTTATATGTCAGAAATTAAAGAAATTATCAATGTTTAAAATAAAATAATTTTAATAAGAAAGTTTATAAATATGACTTATTTATAAATTTAGCTTTGGTGGAAGGCTCCACCAACTTGGTCCACGGTGTCTGTGTAAGCAAACCATCGATCTACAGTAACTCCTGGGTATGTATTAAGCTAGAGCTAGCAGTCAGCTAATTGATTGGTGCGTCATACTTTGCATATTAATTGAAATAACTAATTTTAGAATATAAACTAGAGTGACATTACCAAAGACTGAACCGAAAATATTTTTATTTATTGAGTTTATTAGAATAATAAATTTCTTTTAACTAAAAAGTGAGCTCTCTATGAATGTGTCGTACTTGGTATTAATAATGTATTTTAGTTATATTTGTATCTTCCATGGTAAATTCAAAGGTTATTGTGACATAATATTTAAAAAAAATGTAGTAAAATGTATTGAAATAGGTAACAAATTTTCTAAATTTTTTAACAATTAAGTTATGAATTAAAAATAATGAATATTATTATAATTAAAATAATAATCAATTAATAGACTCTTGAATTTTTCAAATAACTATTTTATATTAAACCTAATTATTTTTCTAAAATTATTTCTACAGAAGGTTTATTGCTTTTAAAACAATTTAACGAACATCTTTGTAAAATTGAATGTATAAGCGAAATAAAACTAAAAAATGGATCAGTTCCACTATACCAAGTAAATAAATATTTGGAAATAATCGTTTTAACTGACTAAGGAACTATTTACATTACTTATTAGCACTATATAGTTGATTTGGGATATAAGTTTTTCTCTTCTGAAAAAAAATGCTATTTTAAAACGCATTATGCAATTAAGGAATAGGAAATTCTCAAAAACAGAATATTCCATTCTGGAAAAAGAAATTTGAAATTCTGTAAAACTATATTTTCCATATTGAAAACGGCATATTCCATTTTTATAACGTATAACAACATTCTGTAAAACGGAATATGACATTCTCAAAAAAGGAATATGCCATTATATAAAATTATTAAGACAGTCTGTAAAAAAGATTATGAGAATCTAAAATACGGAATATGACATTCTGAAAAAAGAAAAAAGCAATTCTTAAATACGGATTATTCCATTCACAAAAACGGAATATACCATTCTGGAAAACTAAAAACAATTCTTAAAAACGGAATATTCCATTCTATAAAAAGGATATTCCATTCTGAAAACTGAATATGCCATTCTGATAGCGGAAGTTGGCATTTTTTAAACTGAGCATTATTTTGATAATCATTTTAATAAACTCTAATCAAAAATATTTAAATTTCTATCAGTGCAATGTATTAATTTTCGACATGTTGATACTATTTTTTAAAATACCGATAACACTCTTTATTTTAATTTTATTTCTGACTTCGTTAAAAAAAATTGTCAGTTATTTGGATTTGGAATTGTCCGTCTGTTTGTGTTGACACTTTGATAGGAGAAGTTTTTTTTAGAAAAAAATGGGTCTTTAGCCAGTCTTGTAGAACATTCTGATACAATTAAGATTAAAAAATATTAGGCAATTTGACAACTTTCTAGAACAATAGATGTACTAAAAGAAGCACAGATTGGTATACTTTCTTTTTCCATCAGTATATTGAAAGGTCAATAACCAAAGTCTAAACCATTTGCTCGAAAAGAATCAAAACCAATATCAATGAATAAATTTGCTTAATTGGCATTTAATAAAAATGAATTTTGCAATAGATTTGATACATCTTTGGAATCAATAGTAAGAGAATCAATATTTGGTGGTCACAAGGTATTGGGGATTATTAACAGCAGTTATGATTTCAAACTGTGTTAAGAAATATGTCTGTGAATTAGATTAGGTATATGTATGTAAATTTCTAAATTTAAGAATATGATCTAGAATGACATTACCAAAGTCTAAAATAGAAATTTTTAGTAAAAAACAGCCTAAAAGTCTTTATATCTATAGTTTATAAATATTACAGTTTCGCTAATATAATAAAGCTTAACTGAGATAATTATACTTTCAAAAACATTTATTGTAAAATATCAAGGCTTTTAAGGCTTCATCAATATTATAAAAACCTAAATCACAGAAAATAAATCACGAATAAGTTTATTGAACAAAATTACTATTAAACTCACAAATAATATATTAAAACCAGAACTAAAATTAATAAGTTGTAGTTTTTTTAGTAGTTTTTAAAGAGTAAAGATTGATATTATTATACCAATGTTGAGAAAATATATTTTTTTAAAATAATTTTAAAGGAAACAAATACAAATAAATTTTCTCTGCTAACAATACTATCTATCTAAAATTAAAACCAAAAAAATTTTCTTTACACGAAATAACTATAGTTATTTGTACGTAATAGAGTAAATATTTTATGAATGTTTCGTAAATATTCACTAAAGTTCATAAAAAATTAAAATAATTTATTCTACGTTTCGAGACTTCGTAATTTAACATAGTAAATCGGTATTTTAAAAATTATGTGTGCCTTTATAAAAAAATAAAATTAAGCAATAAAATTTTTGTTGAGTGCGATGACGCTTTCATTCGATTTAGCTTAAGTAATTCGCAAAAAAACTCTTTTTTTATTAGATTTGATTGTAATATACGTCAATAAGCATTTTTGAAAACAATTAACACAAACTCTTAAAAAACCATAATTGATAAAATGGAAATTATTTACTATAAAATAGCCTAAAAGTCTTTATAGCTATAGTTTATAAATATTACAGTTTCGCTAATATAATAAAGCTTAACTGAGAAATATATACTTTCAAAAACATTTATTGTAAAATATCTCGGAACACATTTATAAATGATTATGAAAATAAAGGTCATTCTTGTTTTATTTTTAGAATGCGTGTGAATTATAAATTATTAAGCACATATTGACGTATATAGCAATCTATTCTTTTCAATCACTTCTTTGAAAATTCTTTCTTTTGAATTGATCAAGAGTTAATTTAGAATTTATTCTATTAAACACACAATGAAAGTAAGGTTAAGTTTCTTTATTTCATTGAAAGCTATTGATTTTAATTATCTAAAAGTAATCAATTTAATATTAAGACTTAAGGTTCATTACACGTGATAATTGAGTGAACAAAATTGAACGTTACGTATTTATCAAGTAATTTCAAATCATATCAGTTGAAGTGTAATCTAGATTAATAAAAAGAAAAAAGTTATTACTATTTAGAATATAAAAACAAAAAAGTGGCTTCACTTTAATATTAATATAAAAGAAAATTATTTACTTTATTCGAACTTTGTTGTACTTAAAAAACAAATTATTGTCGTAATTAATAACTTCACAATTATATCGATAAATCGTGAATAAAATTAAAAAAAAGCGTTTATTTTTAGCTCACTTTAAATCTGTTTACTCATTTAAAAAAAGTGAGAATCTAAATGTCAACACTCGATCGAAAAGAAAACTTTGAACATTAATTTGCTATCAAGCTTTTATAGATATCTATAAGAATAAAGATATTTTACTTTAAGTGGAAAATCTTTGCTATAAAAGCAGAAAAAATACATTAAATACATATTCTTTAATAAAATAACTTCATAAGTTATAGTACAAATAATTAGAAATAAATATGTGTAAATTAATTTTAACTATACTTTTAATTGTTTTTATTAAATTAGGTAAATAATAAGTTTATTTAATAAATAAAAGTATTAAATATTTTCTCAAATATTTTAGACAATCTTGTTTTTGCCGATACGATGTGTGGTGACTGGCAGACATATAAAGATGAGAAGTGTGTGAAGATAATGGAAAACGTGCAAAATTATGAAGAAGCGATGAGCACATGCTTACAATATGGCTCAACACTAATCACTATTTCTTCATTACAAGAGCAAAAACTTATCGAAAACTATTTGCTCGCTCAAAATATTTATGATTATGTTTGGGTTGGTTTGAAATATAGTAATACCACTAATATATATAAATGGATTGACGGTTCGGAAGCTGATTATACGAATTGGTCTGAAGGCAGTCCAAAAAATTTTTCTGAATATTGCGTTCAGATTAATGCCGATAACCTATTGTTAGGCAAATGGTCTGAAATCTCGTGTTCGAAAAGAAATCTCGCGATGTGTCAAAAATATCCATCGATTACGTTACAACAATTGCAAATTATGCAAATTAATATGAGAAATCAATTCGAAACATCGATTTGTCAGATAACTGCTTCAATTGAAAAGATTGTGGATCAGTTAAGACTCACTAATGATAAACTAGAGCTATTAAATGCAACAAATGGACAATTCGTGACGAATCTTGAGAATAAAAAATGGATGATTTATAAAACATTTGTTGAAAATAATACCAGAAAAGCACTAATATTTCCATATAAAACACAACTAACAGTTTTCCGATCAGAAGCGCTTAGTATATGCCAGAAATACAACGCAACACTCGTTGACATAGAGTCCGCAGAAAAACAAAAATTTGTGGAATCATTTATCTTTTCGATTCCAAGAAATGAGTCTCGAGACATTTAGTTGGGTGGGTATAGCGATTAGGGTACATATAAATGGTTGAATAGCGGAAACAATATAACCAAATATTCAAATTATGCGTCGGGTTATCCAAACAACAGTCCGTATCTCCATATAGTTAGTATTGTCGGCGATGGATATGACGCAAAATGGGGAACACGAGTAGACACAGATGCCACGAATGTAATTTGCGAAATCGTATTTAAGTTCTAAATAAAATTTTTGAATAAATAAAATAAATTTAATTTTTTAACATAAATAAATTAATTTTATGTAATTTCTAATAGTTTAAAAATTTAATGCTAATCTATTAAGTTTGTATGATTAAAGTCAACTAAACTAATAAAGATTTATTTTATAAAAGTAGTTAATGAAAATATTAATAAATATGAGCTCAATATTAAAGGAAAATGAAAGATATTTTTTTATTGTAGTTTTTTAGTTGTGTTTCAGTGTGTTTTAAAGTTTACACACACAAATTATGAAATTTAAGTTTTTTTAGAAAAGAGTTCTTATATAATTTTATCATGTCATTGATTACATAGAAAACAAAATAATAATTTCAACATAAATATTGTTGCACAGTAAATATATTTTCATGAGTTTTATTATCATTTATTCTCATTATGTTATTTTGAAACAATAAAACGATTAGAAAAATAATCTCTGCTGTGTAGTCTAGGGATGAAATCTTTGAAAATGACAATCTTGTAGTGTGTGATGCAATTTAATACTAATAGTCCGGTTCTGTCCAGTTCTGTAACTTATTAAAAACTTAAGAGGTATTACAAAAAACTTTCAAGTGATACGCGAGAAACGTTCCTCACGTGCGAAACTTAACATAAAGCTTCACTGTTAAAAATACATTGTTAACTAAAAGCGATTGATTTAAAAATAGTTACTGCGTTCAGTCGCGCTACTAAAACTATAATACAATATAAAACATATAAGCATTTTCTTAAATAAAGATTTCATAGTAATGTTTAAAATACAATAATATAAAATGACTAAAATAAGATGACTAATAAAAATTATTGAAAAGTGACTAAAATCACAAAATGTAGGGTTTATTCGCGTGAACTTCGTGTTTGGCTCAACAATTAATCAACAATTAAGGTATTTCGGGATAAAATTTGTTCCACAGTGCATTGCGCGTCGCGTTTTCTGTGCTTCAACCCTTCATATAAACTAAGCGTGTTATACAAAAAACTGAGCGTAACAGCTGTTACTTTCTGTACAGTATTTTGTTTGCGTTTCGTCTGCCACACAACTCTCGGTTACGTTCAGTGCGTATCGTATTTTTTCGTTTATTTCTTGAACACTTCTAACTTCCATTCGATCGTTCAGTAATACTTTATTTTCTGAATTGCGTGCTTTAATCACGAGTTCGGTAAAATTTTTATAATAAATTGTATTATCTAATAAATAAAAACCAAATAATAGCCACACAACAAGCAGTACAAACATGTCCGTCGTGTTACGTGAACATTGCGAAACTGTATTACCACATGAATTGCGCGCCCAATCAGATCGACTTTTTAGATGTGACTGCAGTGAAAAATAGTACCTACCGTTCGGGCACACTTCAAATCGATGAGTTGACTTATTACGCGTCCGATCACTTCGTTAACAGCATTTATAACTCATGCAAAGACGTTCACTTACCATCGTCTGACGAGAAAGTGATGGCCGTGTTGTGCGGCGAATGGGGTGCACAGCAGTGCAATGCGCAACGCTTTGTGCGTAACTTTGGCACTCGAGACCCGTCACCATTTCTAATTAATTTTGTGTTCGCCAATTCAAGCGAAGTTATCATCGCTAATAATGCTACGTTTTCTCCGCTAAATCCGCGCACATTCTTTTGCTCAGAAGCACCGGTTGGTTACTCAAACGTGTCGTGCAAATGTGTCGACTGTCCGTGTTAAGCATACGCCGATTATCTACACATCTTTTTCTAAATATTTTGAAAAAATATATTAAATTCTTGAACATTCACATGAAAAATATGAATCATCGCATAATTTAATTTAATTAAGAAAACAATCTAACAGTCAGTCATTTAAAATTTATTTAAACGCTTTTTTAAGTGTAATTGTAATAAGAGTCAATAATGAACTTAAATTTAATAAAGAAATAAATTTAACACTAAAATTCTCTTTGCTTAAAATTTAATACACTATCATATAGTTTACAAAAGTTAGCTCAAATTTTGTTTTGTAACTAACGTTTTGATAAGATTTGATTTGAACTCTTCTTCTATATTTTTAAACGTATAATACTTTAATAGATTATTACGGAATATGTATTGTGTGAGAGTTAACACTCAATAACACTCAATAACACAATCATAGCAATTATCACTAAAAAAACAATCATATACTTTAACTTATTTTAGGTTTCAGATATTAAAAAAGTTTAGCGTATAAATAATAAATAAACTTTGTAAATATCTAGACATTAATTAATTATTGAAATGAAAAGTAAATCTTTTGTTCTATTATTCATTACAGCTTCGGTGGCTTATTTTAAGAGAGAAAACTTAAATTTAAAATAATAATATAATTTATAAAAGTAAATTATTTTGTTATAACTGTATTAAACTGTATTATTTAGCTCAATAACTGTCTGTTGAGAATCTGCTGAGCAGAGCAAATGTAATGATAGACAACTTAAACACAGCCGACACGCAGTTACAATCTGCTGGTCTCTATGAACAGGCAAACGAATTACAAAGCGCTCGTATTCTCGTTGAATATGTGGTCACACAGTTGAAAACTGTCAGTTTAAATTAGTGTTGTTTTACTTCATCTTTTTAATTTTACTTTTCTTTTACTTTTTCTTTCTGTTAATTTTTTAATTTCGATTGTATTTTCTATTTCATAGGATAAAAATTTCAATTTCGATTGTATTTTGCTTTTTCTTTTGTTTAAAATTTTAATTTCAATTGTATTTTACTTACGATTATGTGAAAGTAAAAGTAAAATTATTTTTTGCTTTTTCTTTTACTTAGAAAAAAGCGAAACAACACTAGTTTTAATTGTGCATACTTTTCCTTTGATAAATGTTATTATCAACAAATTTTCGGTCTAAGTATGTGCAGTAATAACTCGCCAATTTTATCAGATATAGTAATGAAAAAATTAAATTTAGAAATAAATAAATTTTCTCAACAAATAAAGTTATATACGAGATATATCGTTGACATTTTTGTCATTATTGAAAAAGATTATTTACACCAATTTTTGATATTTGTAAATAAGATTAGACCTTTTATAAACTTTACACATAATATTGAAATATAATATAAGATATGTTTTTTAGATGTTGAAATAACAAGAGTTAACAATTTTATTAATACAAATATTTTCCGAAAAGAGACACACTCACAACTGTATTTAAATTTTAATTCTAATAACCCTATTAATCATAAAATTTCGGTTATAAGATCGTTAGCATATCGTGAATTCAATATTATATCTGATAATTATAAACTATATCACGAGTTA
>JAQIVF010002837.1:0-10276 GCA_034698365.1 Steganacarus magnus | reverse complement strand
TGTGTGTGTGTTTTCATTGTCAATCAATTTATTTTCAATACAGATTATTTACAGTTTATAAAATAATATATTATTTATTTTACCAAAAAAAAAAATGCTAATGCAGTTTTTATATTGTTTTATTATACGCTAAACGCTAAGCCTAATTATGGGAGCGATCTATTCATTTGATGGATAATGATAACGTATTATTATTATTTAAAATTGGCTTCAACCTTGAAAAAAAACACATGCTATTGACCTGCCGAACAACACCATTGTCATTCTCTCTATCTCTCTCTCTCTCTCTCCAAGAACTGCTAAATTGACCATAATATTTAATTGCAAATGTGTCTCTCGCATTAAAAACTTGTTTATTTCAATTGCTAAATAGTATTTATTTATTTTTGTTATGGATTGTTATTCATACTTTTAACTGACTATTTATTAGTTAAGTTATTAGCATTTTGAAAATGCCGATATATTTTGTAATTTAAATGCTCAATTAATTAACGACTGCATAATAAACAAGGTTACACTCTACTCTATTCGTAGGAAAAAAACTAAAAAATTTCACTTTACGCAACTCCTTCCTATGCGAGAGTCGAAACGTTTTTCATATATACTTTGATTGTTAATTGTTTGGTATAACAATTATTTGTTCACACTTCGCCACGTCTTTATAGAAATATTTTTAAAACAATAATCTTATTAATAAATGAATGCACACACCATAGGGTTATATTAACACCTACTACGCCCGACTCTTTTTTTTATAAAAAAAATAAAATAAAGTGAGCTAAAAAAATAAGTATGCTTAGTGTAGTCGAATAGAATAGATAGAGTTCTTTGAACGGGTTAACTAACAATTAGTGTATGGAAATGTTAACAACTCTGAAACAAAATGTTAGCCATTAAGTGTCAAATATTATTATTATTACTATAGTTATTACGTTAGACGGAAATAAAATAGACAACAGATTAAAATTAACAAATCAAACTGTACTGAAAGGGTCAAACAATATATTTACAGAAGTAGAGAAGGAAAGATAACATTTTTCGCGAATTAAGTTTAAATATAGTTTTGTTCACCGCTGCCAATATAAACTATCAAATCGAAACTATTTCTGAAAAAAGCACATCACATCCTCTGTAAGGCTGCAAAAATATTTTTCGATGTTGAAAACATCAACTATAGAAGTGTTAGGCATTAAATTTTATTTTAACACGACTATAATATATTTCAAATGTTTCGTTTAAATTGTCAAATATAAGGGGATTTTTTAAAAAGATATACACAAATAAATAACAACATATTATTCCATATGTTTCTGTTTGAGCGATAAAAGAAATTCGTTGTGACACACGTTGTGAATGGCACTGATTTGTGTTAAGCAATGTTTAACGCATCAGAATATAACGCTAAGTAAGAGTTAAGAGTTCATAACGTCTCTCTCTCTCTCTCTCTCTCTCTCTCTCTCTCTCCTCGCTCTCTCGTTAAAAGAATGTTTTGCGCTTCAATACAAAGATGAAGCATTGAGAGCAATAAGTTATATAGTAGTGAATGAGAACATACAGTTCAAGAAAAGCTTGTGAAAGATTTTCTTTTAATTCTTTTACACACACAGTGTTTTTCACTCAACAGCTGCTCTGCGAGGTATAGTTGATATCATTATTCATCGCAACGGGCAAAATAAGTTAGAACTTAACTTAGTTCGTTAATAGTGAGATTGAGACGAGAGAGAGAGAGAGAGAGAGAGAGAGAGAATTGAGTTTTGTGTTATTGAGTGTCATAAAGAATGATGTTTTTCATTAAGACATTGTTGAGAGGAACACAAAAAGCGTATAAAGCTTACGGTTTAGTTAGTGTTTAGTGATCGCAATTTTAGTTATATACCATTAATAATTAATAGCATTTAATAAGCGAGAGAACAGAAGTGAGGCAGACTTTAAATGAAATGTGGACTTTAACGCTAAGAACAATAAGCGCGTTGTGATACCGCTTTCCGGCGCAGTTTTCCAATACGCGCACTACACTGCTCTCTCTATATTTACATTTTCAATCTAAAGAAGCTGATGATTAGGGCAAAAGGTCAATACGGAATAGTGATAAAATGTTTGTAATTTCCTGCAACAGCGCAATTCACTGGTTGCGCAAACAATGGTTACACAGTGTTGACGGTTATTACTGAAAATAGATTGGTGTACAACACTGATGGTCATTGTTGTGCTGAGCTCTCAGCTCTAGTACTACAGTTTTATAGGGCTATGTATGGTTTGTCTCTAGTAGTCGTTAACTAAACAAACGGAAATAAGGATGTTATCCGCGAATCACAATAGCCATCAATAAATGACTACCACTGACTGACCATTATGTGCTATAAAACCTCTCACTCTCCCTCTTTCACTGCTTTTGATGAATTTCTTGGGATAAAAGCCAACTGCAATACCGTTTTTTTGGCTAAACTCTGTCGTTCATACCACCACTCTCTCTCTCTCGTCTCTACAACCTTGTATTGACTGTCATTTTTGGTGGTCCCGTTGTTTTATTGCGCTCATAAAATCTGTTAAATGGAAAGCAAACCAATTTTTTTCTCACTGTGCATCAGATTTTCTTCTCTCTGTTTAATATCACTTTAGAAGCTCTCCGCTAATAAATCACTGAACTATTTAATTGTGTTACTACCAGTAATTTTTTTATCTTATATATATATAAAAGTTTTATTTGTGTATTCATCTTAATTGCATTATAAAAGATAATAATAAAACATAAAAATGATAAATAAATCATTTGCGCGCCAAAACAACATTAAACAAACCGATGAGAGATAATCATATATATGTAGTTAGAGTTGTTGTGTGTTTTAAAACAAACGAAAAGAAAAAATCTTTTAGTGTTCGCGCAAAATATGACGCGAATTAACGGTTGTTAAGTCACTTCGAAAGTTGATAACTTTTTCTTTTTGTTTTTGGTTGGTTTAGTTTTAAAAATGTTTGGTTCGCTTATGCGGCGGTGTTATGCCGGCATAGTTTTTCTTTTCTGAGCGGCAGAAAAATATTATGGACTAACAAAAGAACTAAAGGGCGGTTTCGATCAGTAGTTCACTCTTATGCGAGCATCACTTGTATATATCAAAGAGGTTCCGACGAACTAAACCGCCTTTGCGTGATTGCAAGGTTAGAGCCCGTTTCAGGAGAGAGAAAGAGAGAGTTAGTATACTCTCCGCTATAAAAGCCTTAAGTGAGAGGTTGCGAATGAGCAACAAATTGATGAAGACGTGAAGACGACACACACATGCGGTCACCATATGAGATATGGTAAGCACACACACATACACATACATACAAACTGATCATGTTTTTAGTCTCGGTTTCTTACGCGACGACGACATCATAGCCATTGATACGATGTTTCGCTCTTTTTCTTAAAAAAAGAGATCTTTTGATCGCACAGTGATGACCAAACTGAGCGAACATGCATTGAAGTGCATCAACCAATGTCTATAAACGGCTTCGAACGCCAACGAGGCGCCCATACTCACCACGGAATAGAAGAGGAACAGAGACATCACTGCATTTTCGCTTTGCGTTTTAACTGCGTTTAGTGACTCTCTGTCACACGCTTTCGCTGAATGGGTATAACGAGATCTACTTTAAACCAATTGATATGCTATGCATGTGCAAATTAATTTCCTTTCCGGAGTTAAAAGCCAAGCGAAAGCCGGCGTTCATGGGCTATGCGTTCCACAATCAAAGAGTCAAATTGAAAGAGACAACAAAGCGTTCTCTTTCTTGATCATGTGAAACATTTCGCTAATGAATATACGAATCATATCAGCGACGAATCAACATGAATAACATGCGTCTTTTCAAATCACTGGCCAGGCTTTTGGGCTCTGCTTTTCAAAAACTCATTTCATTTCGTTACATATATTGAAAATGTTGGTTCTCTGGCCTCTACTGCGAGCCCAACAGCGCATTTTGCTGTCCAAAGGCACTGCCATTCTTAGAGAGTTATTTATGACTACTATAGCGCTGCTGCTCTGTAATATGCTTTTAAAAATTATTAAACGATTCTGCCTAAAACCGTACGTCAATATATATAAGTGTGTTATAATAGAGAAGCAAACGAGACCAAACTTTAAAACTATTATTCCAGTATATGAAACATTGTTAGGTTTTTAAGTGCGAAAGTATAAGCTCACCGCTGCTGCACAGGAAGCGTAAATAAGACTAAAAAAGGCATCAAAGTGATGGATGATGGCTGGTGTCGCTCAGTGGTGAGTGCCATCAATTGTGTTCCCCTGTACTGTATGGCTCATTACATCGATAATAACATCATACCTGTTGAGAGTTTGCCACAATGGGGACACAAGAAACGAACCAAATATACACCACCTTTGTATGCGGTTTATAGTGTGTGCGCGCTATTCCGCAACCATAGCCAAAGGATTGTGGTTTGTCAGTCAGTTAAGGAAAGCGAAAATATATACAGATATAGAGAGAGAGAGAGGAGGAAAAAATCAGTTTCCACGAGCTGTTGCTGCAACGCATTCAGACTATTCTTTTTGTGTGTGCAGTCCATTAAAACTTTATGAAGTCTTTCGAGTAACAATGAAAAGAGAGTTTATTCTTTTTATAATGTCTGCAACATGAGAAAGAGAGGAGGTTTTTGACCATAGTTTGCCAGAGAAGGTAAAGGTAAAGACGCTTACTGTTTCTCTGTGCTTCGTTTCAGTTTTGTGTGTGCGCCGCACAATAGAGCCAATTTGTGAATGCCTTCAAATGACTTCATCCAATATAGTGATCATTTCAAATAAATCTTTCTCTCAATCTTTTTTTTGCCGAATAAAAGCCTACTACTTTTATTGTCGAAAAGTTACCCATGTGTAGTAAGAATGGAATAATTAATTACAGTATATTTTTAAAATTTTCAATAAAAGTGTTAGAGTTTTTGACTATAAAAAAGTAATAATTGGTTTTAAAAAATTTGACGATATATGAAATACGAAAAAATAGATTAATTCTGCATCAGAAAAGATAGCGTCAAAAATGCATTTGTTTAGTGAGGGAAACTGCCATCACTGTAATGGATGCAAATGTAACAGAACAGCCCATTGAAAAATCCCCAGAATCTTCATTATTTTTTATTTCAATTACAGATAACACATATGACAAGATAACGTATAATTACGAACGCAAACTTTAAGCGAGCTATTATTGATAGTTATAATAATAATTTTGTTGTGCTATTAAATTTTCAACTGACAGAGTGAACAGAAATATTATACACGTATATACAGCGCTACACAATGGTATGCTTACTGAATGCTAATGTCTAAGGTTCACATTTACAATAAATTCAAATTAAATGGCGTAAGAGAGAGAGATAATAAGGAGAGAAATAATATGCAAATATATGCTCAACAGCGGAGAGATAAATGCTTTTTTTGACAAAATTGCTTAGTTTTTCTATGCCGCGCTTCTCATTGTTGAGAAGCCAGCGCAACAAAATGTTTCAATTGCGCAATAATGCAACAGCAAATACAGTCCTTTAATAATAATAATGTATTTCCTTTAAAAAAATGTTGTTGTAGTAATTGATATTTATTATTTATTTTTTGCATTTTTATATATTGTGTGTACTGTATATGTTTTGTGTGATCTCAATGTGTATTATACACAATTTATTTTAATTTTTATTTATTTATTTTTTTGAAAACGAAATACATGTTTCAAAATAATGCCGGACCTATGTATTTGACAGTTTCGCCACTCATCCACTTCAGCAATTACACACGCTTTTCTTTTAATTAGTTACGCTTTTTTGTCTTATATGTACGTAAAGTAATGTTTTTATTTCAATTGAAACCCCAATCTTTGGTATACCCAGTAAAGTTTGTTCTAAAATATTTTCATAATACGAACTCATTTAAACATCAATCTTGTTTGATTTAAATTTCCAAAAGCATTTGTATAAAATGGGAAAAATTTATAATAAAATTTGTTTGATTTATGAGCAATTATGTGTTTCCAAACATTTACTTATACACGAATTGTTACGCTACAGAGTGGTAGAGTAAATAGAAATAAAAACCAGCATCTGTGTCGACAATAATAACAATCGTAAAAAAAATTGAATTTAGCGGAAAAACTTAATTCAAACAGTATTTTTTTTTCTCAATAAAAAATAAATTTAAATACTGTATTTGTCGATATCTCATACAATTTATTAATTTCCAGGTAAACGATAAATAAATGTTTGCATCGAACAATAGACTCCGAATACCGAACAAAATAACACACAAACTTATTGCGTAAACTAAACCGAAAAAGCTTAGCAGTAAATACAGCCGCGCGTAACAAAATGCTCACACAAATAATTAGAAAATAACTGGTTTTATCTGATATACATGTGTGTAATTGTTATTCAATCAATGATAAAAGATAATAATGAGGACAACCAAAACAAGCGAGCATTACTCGTCAGTCTCACCCCTAATCTATCCGCGAGAGAAGAAAAAAACTTTTTATCCCATTATCTCCCGGTCTCACAATGCGCTGCACCTTTCAATAGTTTATGCTTACCGTAAATTATTATTTTATTTTTCTCTCTCTATCTCTTCTCTCCGTTGCATTGTGTTATTATTATATCTTATTTAGTGTTTGCATTGTAATTATAATAATCCCACGCGAGTTATGTGTGTATCATATTATATACGCAGTATATAAGGTATTCTAAATGGAGAGAAGAGAACAACACTCAGTCATAGCAGAAAAATAATAATAATAAAATAAAATAACTCCTCTCTTTTTTTGCTGTGCGCTCACATATTGAGCATTAAAAAAACTTTAATGATGATAATAATGATATATACCTGAAAAGCGCAATCATTTTGAATCTCATTTTTCTCTCTCCCTCCCTCTCTCTCTCTCTCTCTCTCTCTCCCTCCCTCTCTCTCTCTCTCTCTATCTTTTTTTATTCCACACACACACTCATATATCTTCTGATTGCTGGCATCGCTCAAGCCTTGTTCCGTATTTTCATCATGTCAAAGATAATTGCCAGCGCTTGTCACCGCCCATTTGGTGGTGTATGCGTCATGAGAGCCAGCCTCGCCATCAAAACGAGTGTGTGTGTGGTGGGGGCCACAAATAGTGCTGTGCTCTGCGGTTTTTTTTTCGCTCGTGAAACAAGAAGAACTCTCAGTCATCTCAAATTAGCTAAATCCCAATTTGCGAGACATATTTGTTAGTTTTTTGTCTCAATAATAATAATCTTAATTTTTGTTAAAGCGAAAATCTCATCAATTTTTTTGTCATTTAAGTTTGTGTGAATTTTTTTATTAGTTTAGAAAATAAGTTTAGATTTGTATTTTTTTATTTATTAGTTTTAAATTCCGAAATTCATAGTAGAAATGCATTAAAATTAAAGCACAAAATAAGTTTTTAAAAAAATATTTACTTTAAAGCCTATCAAATACAGCGCGCAATAAAATTGCTAACAAATAATAATTAGTTTGTCTGTTATGTGTGCTTAATTGTTATTCAATCAATGATAAAAGATAATGAGGACAGCAAAACAAGCGCATTACTCGTCAGTCTCACCCCTAATCTATCAATAGCTGCAATGGATGTTTAAATAAAGAAATAAGCTTAGCGTACGTCACGTCGATGCGCAGTCTATTCATCGTTTGTGCGCAAACAGTTGATGCTTACCGTAAATTACTATTTTATCCCTCTTTCTCTCTCTCCCCCCTCTCTCTCTGTGCTGAGTGTGAAACACGGCGCACACTCTCCAGAACGCTTCCAGTGATTCGGCAATCTATTGAGTGAGGAGTGGACTATTATGTTAAGTAAGTGGTTGAGGAAATTAATCGAAAAAGTATTCTTACTTTATGTTCTTCTGTGGCACAAACGTTTACAATCAAAAATTTTTGTTGATTTTATTGAGACGTTTCGATCGCTATTCTCGGCGTATCTTTTTAATCAGTTTTTCAACTTATTTTGAAATTGAAAAGTTTGCATCAAATAGTCTGCAAAGTGTTAACTAACTATAAGCACTATTTTGCACAATTGTGACATTTTTTGAGAGAAATCGTGTCTCTGAGAGACACTTCAACACTGCAAGTGTCAAATAGCAGTAAAAGAAGTTTGAAAAAGTTTATTAGCAATTTGTTGGACACACCATTCACCGCAACCGATATATAAATCGAAATCACATCACACCAGCAGTTCGATGTCGTCGGTTGACCTGCAGGACAGTAGAGACACTTCAACGCCGTCGTCGATTATAGATCCGGGCGATGAGAGGGACGCGTCGTCATCCGAAGACGAATACTTCAAACCAATAAAAAAACTGCGAATGATGCCAACGGCACTGATTCCGGTGACCGAAGCGGCGATCGAACTCATACCTCCGGAGTGCGAGCAATCATCACAAGCATCGCAGCCATCGCTGGCCGCGTCGCCGATACTGAACAATGAGTCGCCGAACGGGTTGAGCGACAAACCTCTCACATCATTCCTCATTAAGGATATCCTATCTTCAAAGCCAAAGCATTCGCATAATAATAATAATAACAATTCGTGTACAAATGTAAACAATAGTGAGAATAGTCGGGGAATAATACGTCCGTGGGATATCGACACGCATACCAGCGTAAGCCATCATCAGAACACACTGAACACTCTGAACACATTGAATACGCTGCATCATCACAACCAGCACCACAACAATCACCACTCGCTGCCGCACCATCACCTCAGTAGTTATGGCCGAATGGCGCCGAATCGAAGGCCGCGTTCGGCGGACGACGACTCGCATTCGGAACCGTCGGAAAGCGATTCTCCCGAAAGTCCAGCAAATAATTCGGTGGTCGGCGCTATCACTTCGCCGCTCGACGCGCTCTTCGAGATGACTAGCAAAGCATTCGATGGCATCGATGGCAGCGAAAAGTCGTCTGGTAAGCGATTTGTTAATAGACTTTTATTCTGACATTCGTTTCACTTCTGAGTTTTTGATTTATTGCCTGCGCTTTTGAAATTGATTATCAATATGTATTAAACGTCTGCAGTATTAAGTGTTTTCTGTAATATTATTTATCATTTCAAATGTTTATCACACTCACAGTGAAAAGACAAATGTTTTTTTTTCAATGAACTGAACTGAACTGAACGCTGCGCAGAGGTTCTGATTGCCATCACTTATTTTAATCCGCAATTATGTCAAATTACCGTATCTTTTAATTTAAATTGATTTTGTATTTTATCTCTTTGTGTATCGCAAAAAATATATATTCATTATTTCTATTTTTCCGAAGTTTGTAATTATTAACGGTTTTAGAAGTTTTAGTGCTACACAAATAATTAAAGGCCTAAAAACGTGAGCATTTAGAGGAAAGTCAGGAAAGATTAGCTGTGATAGCAATAGACGTGGAGAGCATCTGTTCTCTCTCTCTCTCTCTCTCTCTCTCTCCTCGTTTCTCTCCATTCACTGCCTCCGCTATTATTCTCATTTTCGCGTATAACTTATTTGACCCAAAAGTCGTTTAACTATATTAGTTTGATTTACGCCACACATTAACAGTATTCAGTACTTTGTATTATGAATATAACTAATAAATATTTAAAAAAATTTCGGTCGATTTTCTGTTTTTATTTTGTTTTTTCGCTGCACACACACACACACACACAAACACACCGAACGCCTATCGAAAAACATAAGGGATTGAATTTCTTTCGTTGATTTGAAGGGCGTATTCACGTCAATCTAAACGGATAGTTTAAGATTGTTCTATCATTTATATTTTGGTGTGTAGTGTGTAGTTGTAAGCATCTGTGTGGCCTCTGATCGGCAAAAAAATACTATGCATTCATATTTATAATTAGATTCACTGATATTATTGATAGCTTTTAGAAGAATGAAAAGTATGTGTTATGTGTGTGTGTACTGATACCACACAAATACCTTATCTCATACTATTATTTAATTGAACATTTATTTTCGTATTTATAAACAATTTTGCTTAATATATATCTGAGAGATAGAGAGCAGGAGAGAGAGAGAGAGAGAGAATGTCTCTTTTCTCGCAGTCGTGAGATAAGTGGAGATTTAATAATATAAATAAGTATTTTTGGTAAACTATTTAATTGTATGCCAAAATGCGAACGCATTGCACTGTCACCCCGAAGAGTGTGTTTGTTTTGATCATTGCTGGAGATGGCAGTAAATCTTCGATTGAAACTGTTGCTACATTTGCCATTTGCGAGAGTGAGACAAGAGAGTGAGAGTGAG
>JAQIVF010002836.1:0-10283 GCA_034698365.1 Steganacarus magnus | reverse complement strand
TAAAACCCAGTAAAACATCAGAACTTTTTTATTTTTTTATTAACTGGTTTTATATATCAAATTTAAATGTAATCCATTTCATAATCTGCCGAAAGTACCGATACTTTTTGATATATTTTGCCCGTTGTTTTTATAGTAAATTTGATAATAAGTTTGGTTTATTTCTATATAAAATTATTAATAAATTTAATAGAGAGGAAAATGAGTTTTTTAATTTTTACAGAGCACTAGTAAATGGGGTATTTGAACCACCCCTAATAGGTCAGTGGTGGTTCAACTCACGCACAGTAATTTGGTTCAACTTACTGGATAGATAGCCACATTCCTTGCAATGTTGCGGTTTAAACGTACAGACATCAATATGTGAATTAAACAACGAGTCTTATGTCGGCGTCACAACAAAAGTCCTTATGCGCGCAGAACACGTAGGCATAAATGATGTCGCCCAGAAGCGTTAATTCTGTCAAGACCGCAGCCATATCGACGGAAGCCCGACAAACAGGACACGGTCTGTCGTTTTCCAAGATCGGATATGAGCAGTCGAGACAGAAGTGGTGACCGCATGGAAATTTATGCGGATGCAGCAAACACTCGAAGCAAATGCTGCATAGCCAAATGTCGTTGAAAGCTTTAAACATTAACACTAAATATCCTGGAGTTTTTAATGTTAAGTAAAATTTGAAGTTAACAGTTTGAGAGCAAGTAATAGAATGATAGTTTTAAAGCAAAGACTGACGTTCACTGTCTGAAAGCAAGAACAGAATGAGAAATCCCCGCCTAACATACCCGCCTTAGTCCTGCGCAATATAAGGTTGTTTCAATAAATAAATATTCGCTCGGAGGGACAATAGACACGACTTCAAAATTTCTGAATTGAAACAAACTATTGCTATCAATAACTTTTTGCCTTAAGTGCTTTTCGGCGCCACTCAGATTGCATTCCCTAAAACTACCATAGGCTTAATTGATTTTAGGCTTTAGACCTGTCATTATCAATCAGATTTTCACTTAGAATTCCATAGACTTAAGTGTTTTCTAAAAAAGTTCCCCAATATACTTTAGTAGAGAAATGATGTACAATGAAATCATATAAATAGTGGAAGCTTTTCTAAAATTTTTCATTCAGTTTTTGAAAATCAAATAGTGTGCTTTAAGTCTGAAGTTTTCTTTAAGTAGTGTGCTTAAAGTTTTCTTTAAATTTTCATCTAATAAAATGTCAACTCAGTAAGAATTAGAAGCTGCGTCGTCATCGACAGAAGTGAATACTACACCGGCAAACGATCCACGAATTCAGCGGATTATTATACCGATAGGGTCGATACGAGTTCAAGCTTCGACCAATCCATCTGTTCAACCGACTGGTCCTACTACTCCGCCAAATGGTGAACTTCAATTGGGTTCGGACTATGTGTCGATACCGGTAAGGGTTATTGTGAACGAAAATGCTGATCACATCTGCCCGGTTTGTACCGATGTTTTCTGTCTACCTCAAAAATTTCCGTGGTCACTTAGTTTGTTTGCCGTGTGTGCGTAAACTACGGAAACTAGTCTGTCCGATCTGCCGTTGGATATTAATCCACATATTTTGGAAATGGATCTTTGGAATGAAATCGGCGACTCACCGACGAATTGTAAGTTTACACGATACGGATGTCTTCAGCAGGTACCACTTCCTTATTTGGCTCGACATATTCGTGCATGTTTTCACAAACCTGTGTTGTGCATCAATGGTTGTGGGCTGTTAGCACCCCATTTGGTGGCTGCACATACAACTGAGCAATGCTTCCAAAACTTTCGCAGAATTACAACTACAATAAACAATGCTCGGGTCACATGGAAGCGAATGTACAAACGATCAAAGGAGGAGAAGTACGAGCTCCAAGAGTGCTACGATCTGTAGAAGATTCGCTAGATGAGGCCAAACAAGCACTCGAGATATTGGCCAACTCTTGAATAACAATAAATGAAATAAATACAGTTCAAATAAATGAAATTTCAAGTAAGTTTTTTTGTAAAATGTTTTTAAATATAAATAAATACTAATTTTCTTTTTCTTTTCCTAGCATTACAATCTCAGGTTAGACGCCTATCTCAGTGAATTTTGCCAATTCGTTCTCTAACCCGCCGACGTCCACGTACTAACTTGGTTGCTGAGCTAAAGTTATCGTTACACTAACAGAAATAAATAGACTAATTGACTTTAATAATGAGAATATCATTGTTTAAATGAGAATATCCTGTATTTGATTAATTCTTATTATTGAAATTTACTTTGAATTAAAAATTTGTTTGTTTAATTATTTTAATTATTGAAGTTTTGAATTTTAAATAAACTTCATATTCACACGAAAACATTTTAAAAAACCAGGATAAACATGATTTATAAGTTTACAAAACAGGTTTAGGTAGGCGTGGCTTAAGTTTAAAAAGTATTAAAAGCCAAGAATTTTACCTTAAAAAGGTACAGTTATCAACAGATTTTAAACAGCAAGTTTTCGATGACTTATTAGAACATACGAATTGGCAGCTTTACAAAAAACTGAAGCATTTGAGAAAAGTTTAGAAAGAAGTTCACAAATTGGACCGTTTTATCGTCGGCCTATTAAACATAAAACTTTTGATAAAACAACACATTAAACAGAAAATTGTACTGAACAAACGGAAGATCTTAAACTGGCAGCTTATTTGGTTTGCGAACCGAACTTTGTCACAATATACAAAGCAATGCAAACTAAAAAAGAATTAAAAGCCCAATTTTTATCAGAATATTTAACCAATTTACAAGTAAAGAAGTATACAACTGAAAAAATAACAACATATTTTGTTGAAATAAGAAGATTCAAAAATGGAAGCGATGTAACCAACTAAGTGTTGTGTATGTCTTAATGTTTCCGAGTTTAGATGTTTTGCAGGAAAATAAATAAACAATAAAGCTGGCGCTAAGCAAAACAGAAACTGAATTTTAATTGTAACAAAAATCTAATTTTCCGTGAACGTTAAACTCATTTTTTACTTAAAGAAATCAGAAATTTGGTTTAATTCCGGTGAAATTGAAGCATTAAAAGAAAGCATTAAAACAATAGACGAGTACATCAAGACTGAAAGATATTTCCCAAAATATGTTGAAAAAATGGAGAAATTAAATGAAACACAAGAATCACTAGATGAACAAAAAGAGTAAATTCCTTTTGTATATTCAACATTATCGTCTATTCATAAATATAATTATTTGTATTACAAGTTATTTAATTAATAGCATGGAATTTTTAGATTTTTTTTCTTACTGCATATTTATATTTTATTCTTATAACCTATTTTCTGCAATTGCTACTTATTTGTGTTATAGATTTATGTTACTGAATCCGTTTTGTTGGTTTTGGCAGGAAAAACTTCTTTTTCTACTTTTGATATTTATTTTTTATTATAAGCATAAAATAAGTGGTTTAGTTAATATATATAAATTATTTTTGAAATCAGTATGCAACAATTACAATAAACTTTAGAATTATTATAAGGGTATTTTTTAGCGGAATTAACTCCTAGCCGCATCCTACGGGAGAAAAGAGGGCACTGGCAGGACCTAAGGGGAAGTTCCTTAGTGCGATCAACAGTGGTTTAAAATCTATATGTGTTTTTGAATAATTTAGTTGAAGATAAATTTAATTAGAATTTACAAAAGTAAAGTAAAGTAAAGTAAAGTAAATTATAATTGACTAATAAGTTCGCAAATTTATTTTAGTAAAAGTAGTGAACTTAACAAAAGCATTCAAAAATAAACTAGAAAAAACGTGAAGAAATAGAGCCGATGGACCAATCTAACAAATCATAAAAGCAAGATTATGTCACGGATTTCAAGCAAGAACTTGTACAAGAGTGTCTTATAAGTTCATCGGCCGATGGTATTAGTCAAATTTAAACGGAACCGATGGATGTGGATGCCAAGCCATTGGACGTAGACAATCCGAAGGTATCAGACGATCCATCCGGTGACGGTGAACGCCAAAATTTAATTGGAGTTTATTATACGATCCTCAAACCTATAGAATTTATAGGTCATTTTGGCGAGAGTTCAGTTCATTTAGATATCAAAATGATGATAAAACATAAACCTGAAAAGCATAAGATGTATTATGTTGATTTTAAAAGATTTAAAAAAACGAATACACAACTCCAATCGAGCTAGGTCCGTTTTAATTGTTTGGAATTTTTTTATTTAAGCGACAGAACATTTAAAAAGAGGGCGGGACTAAAACAAGAAGGAAAAAGAATAGTGATTGTATCAAATGATGAAAATTCGTCAATGAATATAAAGTAAAACACGAGTCAACTCAAACGTTCGATTACTCATCAGACTTTCACAATTATATTAGAGATCCCTTCTTCGCTAGTCTTCAGCAATCACAAGAAAACATAATACAACCAATTCAACCAATTTTTCTTCACGTATTATGGCAACCATTTCTTAAATTTGGCAACAATTCCTCTGAAGTTAAACGTAAAAGTATATAATGGTGACGAGGATGGCATTACAGCAGAGAATTGGTTGATTATGGTTAACATTTTAATGCCTTCCGTTGGTTCTACAGAAGAAGGCAAAAAAAACTGATTGCCTCGTTTATACGGTGACTCATTCGATTTCTTTGCAACACATGTGTCACCAAAAATAGCAACAATGACCACATCAGAAGTCGAGTCACTTTTCGTAACACGTTTTGATCGAGTACTTGCATCGCCTAATAAAGCAGCATAGCAAATAACATATAAGAAAGGCGATACGATCAGCACTTATTATCATTCGAAGATTCTATTGCTCGACAAAACAGAACTCAGCAAAGTACACAAAGTCGCTGATCTCACCAATGGTTTTCCATTAGAGGTTTGAACGATATACGCAGCTCGAGTCAAGACACCTTAGGATTGGAGTGCAAAAATGACCCTAAATTACGAGTAGCTCTACGATCAACTCTTTCAAAGCCTTCTTATAAGCACACAATCAGTCACATACAGAAGCACCGCATAATAAATCTTATGGAAGTTCTTAGAAAGCAAAAAAGCCTCCATATCTTTTTAAGAACTGCCAAGAACTTGGAGAGGAGGAATGGAACTGGCATTCTGAATGAACTAATCGTAAGAAAACCAAATTTTCTAAACAGCGATAACGCGATCAAAACAAAAGTAAACCTTCCGATGAAGCAAACACAACTATAATTGCAAAGCCTAAACAACTCTATTCAAAAGCATCTTTTATAAATAACAACTCTAATTCAAATGAGGTTAAAAACAATATATATAAAAGCAGTACTGCGTATTATTCAAAACCTTCGAATAATTTCATAAATTTAAATGTTCTCTGTAATAGCACTCAACTAATAGCAATTATAGATACTGGGGCTACAGTTAACATAACTAGTCCTTGGAATGCAAAGCACTTTAATCTTAAAATTTATTATAACAAAAGCTTTCCACTTAACACTTTGTCCGGGAGTTGTAAAAACATTTGGCTGCGTTTATATTCCAATTACAATCTTTTAAAGACAGCTACGATTCCTGTGCAAGTGGTTAGGGGTTTCGAGTATTCACTAATGTTAGGCGTAAACATTAGGAAGTGGTTTTGACTTCTTATTAATTTACAAACAAGAAGTGCTTCAATGATACCACAAATTACAAACCATTCAGCAAATACTATTGAAGCCAATAAATTATTAAAGCCGAGCACTCAATTTCAAATCAAACGGTATATTAAATACTGTATTGCTACAACAAGTGGTTCATCAATTAATATTGCGAAAAATTTCACCACAAATACCAATGCAGATCTTGATGTCACTGATGGAAAGAAAGAAATGAATTATAGCAAAGAAGATACTTATACTGTGCAGGCAAATAAATGTGGTGATTTTGATTCAGATATATTTATTGGAGTGAATTCAATTGGAAATTTTAACAAAAATGAATTTATGAATAGAATATTTAAATTTTGTCAGTCTAAACAAGAGTTTATATTAGGAGGAAATTTTGAAGTACACGTAAATGTAATAAAACATTTAATTGGAGCCGGTAATATGGCAAGAAAAGACAGAGCACCAGTAACTTTTGAGATAGAAAAAGAAAAAATTAAATCACTTATAAAAATTAAATCAAACAATGACTTAGATAATTCATGTGGATATAGAGCAATATTTGTTGGTATTATATTTTTCGAATTGAATATAAAAGGTATAGGTACTAAGCACACAGACACAAAGTACAAATGGGAAAAAACAATTGTGAATAAAGTACCACTTTACCAAATTGAAGCAAAAAAATTGTCTAAATGCTGGTGTGAATTTTAATATAACAATGGGAGAATTTGAAAGAGTGAAAATGCAGGAATACTTAGGGACAAAATATTAACTTATAGTAATTGATGGAGATAATCCAAAAAATCGAATATTTTATAAATCAGAATTTGAAAATAAGAATTTATTTAGAACTACATTTCAACCATTATAACTATATAAAAAGTATGTCTGAATATCTCGATAGATCATATTATTGCGGACCGTGTCATTTAGAATACAAGAATAAATTTATTAGGCATAGA
Organism: Steganacarus magnus; assembly: GCA_034698365.1. Taxonomy (NCBI): domain Eukaryota; kingdom Metazoa; phylum Arthropoda; class Arachnida; order Sarcoptiformes; family Steganacaridae; genus Steganacarus; species Steganacarus magnus. The sequence goes on along the minus strand of JAQIVF010002836.1, from coordinate 3,700 downwards.
TGTTCTAAAAAGTGCCAGCAGTGTTATTCAACCCCTGCCTGTGAAAAAACCAGTGATTTTTTATTGTGCAGAATTTGTAAGTGTTTTATGGTGAGTTATGTTATCAATTTCATTTAAAAAAATTTGTCTAAAACGAAGTGTCTTAAATGTAAAATTGAACGTTACGATAAAGAAAACCATTTTTTTGACTAACAATCGTGTAATAATTGTTACGAAAAATACACAAAAATTCCCCATAGGTGTATGCTCAAGACCGTAAATATTTATGATTTAATTGAAGAAGATCAAAAGCCAAAATTTATCGTTACTTACGATATTGAAATTTTGCAGATACAAGAATCTTAAAATAAATATACTTATATACCAAATCTTTTAATAGCTGAAGTAGTATGTGATGATTGTATTGATTTTGTAACAAAATCTAAATTGCGTAACGAAAATGGAAAAGCAATTTGCAACATCTGTGGCGAAGGTTATCTTGAATATGTTGGTGAAAACTGCGTTATGAAATTTGGAGATTATTTGAATAAGGATTTAGCAAAAATTGCAGAAAAAATAGAAGGGAAAATTTATGCTATTGCACATAACGCAAGAGGCAATGATGCTCATTTTATAATGAAAGACCTGTTTTCGCGAAAGTTTAAAAATGTTGAATCCGTTACGACAGGTTTAAAAATTTTGAAGATTGATGTTGGGAATATAAGATTTTTTGATATTCTAAGTTTTTTATGCAGCCATTAGCCTGTTTGTCTTCTTTTGGATTCGTAGAGGTGGTTATGAAGGGATACTTTCCTCATTTGTTTAACACTAAGGAAAATAAGGATTATGTTGGTCCCCTACCTCGTATAAATTTTACGGTGCAAAGAATATGAAACCAAAACAAGCTTCTGATTTAAGACAGTGTTATTCAAATAAATTACTTGAAGATAATTTTATTTTTGATCTTCAAAGTGAACTAATTGTCTATTGTGTTAATGACATTTAGATACAAACAATTGATATTATGATGTTTCGTTCCTTATTAAAAAATGAAACTCAATTAGATCCTATAACAAGAAACTTAACTCTATCGTTAATAGGTATGGAATATTTTCGATCTAAGGTTCTAAAAGAAGGTTCTATTGGAATAACACCTGTTAAAGGATATTCACCACAAAGAAATAAATCAATCACTGGAAATATATGGATTGATTGACAAGAAAAGCTTCTAAGAAAAAAAATAATTCGTGAACATCCTATTGGTACTTATTACTTATTACGGATTAATAATTGAGGAAGAATATAGAACAGTATTTGAATTTTTTGTTAGCCATTATCATGGTTGTGAAAAGTTGTTGATAGAGATACTTTAAGGGATTACGGAAAAAACGCTTTAAAATCTTATACTCAGGTCTTTAAAGAAACTCAAGACAAATTGGTTAATTATAGAAGAAAATATAAAGTTGTCGAAAAATGGGATTGTGAGTATGTAGAAGAGAGGAAAAAATTTAGAGGCCAAGAAATATTATCAAAAAAGATTCGTACATTATAAAAAAATCGAAAAGCATGGTAACGCTTTTATTACGGAATCTATTTTTGGAGGGCGAACAAATAATATTTCATTTTTCTGCGATTGCAAAGATGATATGGAAATTAAAAATTATGATTTCACTAGTCTCTATCCGTATGTACTTACGTTTTTCAATTACCCCATTGGTAACCAGGAAGTTATAACTGATGATTTTGACTCAATAGATAATTATTTTGGATTCGTAAAATGTAAAGTTGAGCCGCCAATTATTCTTTACTTACCGGTACTTTCTAAGAGATCCAACAGTAAGTTGCTTTTTCATCTCTGTGGTATTTATGCTGATAGTTGTAATCATTCCGCAGAAGAAAGTGTTATTAGAAGTACATGGACTACAATCGAATTGAAAAAATCGATAGAACTTGGATATAAAATTGTTGAAATTTTTGAAATAATGCACTACAAAGAAAAAAGCGATTTAATTTTTAAAGAATATATGAAAACATGGTATAAAATAAAAACCAGGGCATAAAACTTGATAGAAACAATATTAAGTATAATCCAGGATTGCGGTGTATCGCTAAATTGATGCTTGATAGCTTATGGGGAAAGCTAGCACAAAGGACAAATTAGCGGAAAACTGAACTTATAAGTGAATATTCAAGCTATTGGGAAATATTAAATGACCCTCTTAAAGAAGTAACAGACGAAATTAAAGTGACTGATGAGTGTCTTATAATGAATAGGAAATATAAAAGTGATGATATGGATCCTTATAATAGAACAAGTGTTGCCATTGCTTCATTTGTTACAGTGTATGTTCGATTTGAATTATACAATGAATTGGAAAAAATTGAAAGAAGTCAAAAAGGTCAAGGTCTTTATTTTGATACTGACTCGATAATTTTCGTTCATAAAGAAGGATGGTATATTCCAAAACTTTGAGACTTTTTAGGACAATTGACTGATGAGATTTGGGGTGACTACAAAAGATAGGGAGAAAAAATGACTAGTTTTTCATCGTTTGGACCAAAAAACTACGGTTATATAGTTAAATTTCCGAATGGAGAAATTAAAACAAAAATTAAAACCAAAGGAATAAACCTCTTAGAAGAAGCCTGCAATAAGCTCACATTTAATACACTAAAGGAATTTTCAAAAATCTTTGTTGAAAATAATCTCTAAAGTTTTATTATACCCTAATTTCAATTTAGAAGCAATAATATTCACAATGTTTTTACTGTTCAAATGTAAAAAAAATACAGAGTTGTTTCTACTAAAAGGAGAAAAATAAAGGGCTCAACTGTTCCATATGGTACTAAAAATTAAATATAATGTAATATTAATTGTTAAAACATAATACTATGTAACTTTAAAGCGATAAATAATAGATTTTATATATTTATAAAAAAAAACTTTCTTTATATGATTGTATGATTAAGGCAGCTCCACTAATGGCTCGAATTGATTATGATTCAATGTTATACGATGGACAAGACATCTATATTAATGAATTGATACATCTGTTTGAGAATTAAATATCAAGAGGTAAAAGACCCAAGGTAAACTCACTACTGGTAAACAGAAAAATGACTAAATCAAATACTGTCAGGAAATTAATTTTATCTGAAAATACTTCCAATAAAAATGTTCACTCGTTATCTTAGTTACAGATTTTAGCGCACTTTCATAATAATCGCTTATTTAATTATAACTCGTTTTAATCAAATTATCGATATATCTGAAAGTGCGCACAATCACAGGCACAATGGTTTAAGAAATCACTTAAGGTGAGCCGTACACGCCGTAGATTATATTGCAGTAAACTGACATACACGTGTCATATATTTCTTTGGAAGTGGGGCGGAAGTGGTTATGGATTTAATGAAAATAATTAAATTCAACCGAGCTTATAAGAAGACTAATAGCGAAAAAGGAGCAGGGCGTAAATATGTCGATAAGTAGTATAATTGACCCACGAAGTGGGTAGTATTAGTAAACTTTTCAACTCCACTCTTACTATTTAAAAAAAAAATTTATAAAGTTATAATAACTGGAAAAACTTTTGATTTTATAGATGTCTCACAACAAAAATGCTGATACTGTTTCTTTCTTCAATAGATTTGTGCCAAACGTTCTTTAAAAGATTTGTGCACTTAATATCAATTGTGATTAGAAATATGAAATGATAAG
>JAQIVF010002835.1:0-10290 GCA_034698365.1 Steganacarus magnus | reverse complement strand
TAATTATAAGTAACTAATAAATTTGAAATAATTAAGACACGAGAGAGCGAGAGATAGAGAAAAGAGCAACAAAAAAATATATTTTTCCTCTCAAAACTTTTCTAATGTATACACAGAGAAATAAATGATCGCACACTCGAGAGAATTAAAGAAAAATCAAGTGCCATTTTAGTTTTTTTTGAAAAACACTCGCTCACACTCTCACTCAATCACACATTTGCCAAATACGAAACGCATACATACATACTAACTATTATTATGTAATAAAGTAAACTGTTTGCTCATACCAAACATTTTCTCTTCACGCACACAAAACGCTTATAATACACACACGAAATAATATAACAGTATTTCGCATATAACACACACCACGCGAACAAATATATAAATAAACCCTCAGTACAGAGAAAACTATTTTAAAAATATACTCAATAACTCTACTGCAGCTCTACACTACTATCTGAAAAAAATTCTAATTTCTTCTATTGCGCATAGAGATATAAAATTTTTTTCAGTTTCAGTTTAATTTTAGACACTCAATATAATTACACACTTGAAAATTTTCAATCTACACTCACCTGTATTATCCCCTAATTTATTAGTCTTCTGCTGCTGCTGTTGTTGCACTGAAGAGCTGCCATTCGGAGACTTTCCTCCTTTGAACACCGATGTTAGAGCTTTTTTCATCCTCTATATGCTATCTCTCACTTCGCACTCTCCTCTTCTTTGCTATTATTTTTGTTACTCCTTTAGACACCGCCGACACTGTGTTTACGCACACTGTATGTATGTGTGTGTGCGTATGGTTAAAATAAGAAAGCGAGAGACGGAGAACGTGTACCCAATATACAGTATTTGCATCGATACGCAGCAACACGTTTGGATGGCATTACTTTCTGGCGAGAGATTTATTTGATCGCATGCCAACACACTATGATTACGCCAATCTCTTATATTGCATGCATGCATCACTCTCTCGATACACTCTCACTCTCAGTTCTAAGAACTTAGAAAAAAAGAAAGAAAGAAATGTTTAAGTGTTTACGCGAACTAATAATATTCTTTTTATAGAATGTTGTTAGGGTTTAGCATTCAATTTTAAATTCGATTACATTGTGTGCGCTAAACGGAAGTATGTATGTATGTATGTATGTACGTATGTATGTATGTATGTATGTATGTATGTATGTATGTATGTATGTATGTATGTATGCGTGTCTTTTAAAGAATTATGTTTCGATTGTGTGTGTTGTTTGTGTGTCAGTAAAGTGTTGATTGCGTTTTACTACCTCTACTACAACTACTACTCCAGTGACCTAGTATTTACGTGTTAAAAGGATTAAATTGCTTTGTCGTATTTGATTATACAAACGTGTATTGTACTAAATAATTACTGATATTATGTAACACCAATTTATTTAAATTTTTAGAGAATCTTAAATTAGTTAGTAATAAAACTTCTTATTTTATGTCAGTCTGATACTCAAATTGTTCCGAGTTTGTATCAATTAATTTCTATTACAAAAATGTATTGTAATTATATTTAAAATAAATTCGTTGAATAAGTCTCTCTTATTTTATCGTTGTCTTTGTTTTTTGCAAAAAATAAATTCTTTCTTAAAAAAATACACTGATCATATGCGAAATATTTGCAGTAATATTTATGAGTAAATGTTTAAAATAAATCACAAATATTTTTACTTAGGGTTTTATAGTGTTTTATAGTGTTTCATTATTTTTATTATTGAATTCATAAATTTTATGTGAAATATATTATCGCTAACTCATAATCATTACATACAATAATAGCAAATAATTTCGAAATGAAGTTTATTAAAAATTTTTATTAAATATTAAAAATATTATCGTAATAATATCTAGTCTAATAGGAGTTACCGTAAACCATTGATTTAGGTAACACAAGACAACGAAAACTATTCAATATTTATTTTTACAAAAATAATTATTTTGATTTTAAATCAATTCCGTTCGTCTAAAATAAAATCTTCAGGTTAAGTGACCTTATTTCAGTTACTCGGTTCGGTAAAAACTTTACTATTACTTAAATAGTGAGGTAACCTTAGATTTTATTTTAGACGGACGGTTCAAAAAACAATAATTGAATGCATTGACGACCAGTTAAACATTAGTGCTATGTTATAGCGAAGCAAACAAAAGTAACAATAAAATAAAAACAAAGCACAAAATAAAAATATTGTTAAAATGTTAAAATAAAGTATTTTTAGAAAAAAAATGTTTAAAATTCGTGATCATAGATCAGGAATAAATATGGAAAATAGTAATAATTTTCAAGATCTAAATGATGGCGTTGTTATTAAAATGATGCAAATAATTGGACGCTTAGAAAATAATTATTTAGTGATCGCAGAGAAAATTACTGAACAAAATAGTCGACACAATATTAATAATCGAGTTAAACCAGTGATTTTGGTGACAAAAGGAAATTGGAATGAAACGCCCAAACAAATTATCAAAGAATACCAGATTCATGGCTATTGGTTGGTTTGCATACCGCGTAATGAGAATAGAGCGGTGATTATCGATGGCAACACTATTCCAAACGGAGACAAATCGTTTCATGTATTGTATTGCGTGAGAAACGAATTTCCGTCACTCAAATTTAAGGGCAAAGTTGGTCCGATTACGAGTTTTGTGCCAAGAGTTGATGCGAATGGTGTTAAGATTTGCGGCAATTATGTTGGCTATCACTGGAATGGCAATGAATCGCTAGAAGAGATACCGAAACATTTTAACGGAAAACTGACGCTTAAAGGAATGAAAGCAATAACGAACGCAAGATTTGACCCAAATATTACTGTTAGAAGACTGGGAGTGATTGTGGGCAAAGATGGCTGTTGTGTGGGAATGGAAGTGAGATATACTATAGAAGAAGAGAGAGTTTTGAGAGAAATAGCCAGAAGAGAAAAGAGTGAGTATCATCACACTCGACCACTACTGCTTGAAAACGGTTTTTACGTGTTTGATGGCGTATTCACGTGGCAACCAATTCACTGCCATTTGGAAAAACCAATTTCATTTCCGTTTCGTCTATTGAAATCTCCGCTCGTGTTTCTGTCAGAAGGCATTCACTTAATTACAACAACGAAAGACGAGGAAAATATGCCAAATGGTGAAACCTATTCGAGAAGAATAGAAATCTGTCCGTCACTGGAGAGCGAACACGTTTCGATTATTGATTGGCGAGTATTTGAACGCGATTTCATGAGATAAAAGTTATCATTAATTTTAAAATATTTTCTTGAGTTATTTTAATATTTTGTCTAAAAGTTTAAGCGTAAATTATATGTGCAATTCATTATACTTATCTTTTTATTGTGGTTTTTATTAATAAAATCAAAATGACTTAAAGTTTAGAAATAAAATCAGTTAATTCAGTACAAAAGTGTTAAATTCAAAAAACAATAGTAATTTTTACGAAAAATACCTGCATTTCATTATACATATCTTTTTTATTATGGTTTTGATTTAATACATTAAAAATAACAATGATTATCGAAAATTTAGTTTAATCATTCAAAAAACACTAGAAAATTGTTTAACGGTATTGTGTTCTTATTATCGCAGTCATACCCAAATCTGCAGCCCATGTCCTGATGTTATGTTGGATTGTATTCAATAATAAATGAACATTGGCATCATTAGGAATAATTTGTGAATTCACTGCAGTATTTAAAGTTTCGCGTAGTATATTAATGGCAACTTGTGGTAAATTTAAGACATTGTAGCAGAAAACAGCGAAACTGAGTGAAACTCTAAGACGTATTTCACAAATCGGTGGAAGAGATTTGCTGCCATTATAAGCGGTTTTGAATGTTTCGCTACACATTTCGACATACATTTGTCGTTCACGTTCGTTGTCTGCTGTTTTTATCAAATATATGATGAATTGTGTTTTCATTTTGAAATAGTATACTCTTTTCTCATCAAACATTTCATTCGGTAATAAGTAATTATTTATCAATTCGATTATTTCTGAAGAATAATGCAGTATACATTCCTTAAACTTCTCTCTTTCTTCTCCTCTCGATGTCGACCACAACTCGAACTTATAATTCAGAAGATTTTCGTACGCAAATTGCAATAATTCTCTCTCTTCTATTGTTAGTCTTGAGTCAATGAATACCACATTCTTCATCGCATCAGACATCGCGACGTAATAGTTATCATTTTGTGAATATTTTGCTAAAGTAAGGTAATATGATTTATCATCCATTTAATTGATACTTCATAAAGAAAGTTAAGTTAGTTTAAAATAAATTTGTTAATATGATTGATAACGCTTTGGAAATGAACGTAATTTTAAACTTTTCGGTACATTAAGAGGTTTTACATATTTCGTATCAATTAGTGTTTTATATTACTATTGAACTTATTACTATTACTATTACTATAAATTTAATGCGAAATAGTTATAGGTTTTAATTTAATCATTATCTATGTATTAGTAATTAACTTTAGTAATAAATTGACTTAAGATTAGTAATAAATTGACTTAAGATTAGTGCGAGTCTTAACATACTTTAGTCTCATGAAACTAAACTGGAAAAACATCATCAAATCACTAACCAAACAACACTCAACTTTATTAGAAGTTTTGAACTACTCATTAATTTAGTATATAAAATTATTTTGGTATATAAATTAAGCACATATTTTAGTCGAATAATGTTTTATAATTCATTTCAGGTGACAGTCATTTTTCAAATCACCAAATATGTCGTAAGTCTAATAGACTCACAATCTATTGTACTATTCATATATCTAATGCTTTTTACAGTAACTATTAATGAATATTATTCTATAAAGTGAATTCTTGTTCAAAAAGAGTATTTGTTTCTCAATCAAATTATTAAATTATTAATGTCTGATAAATCGTATCATATTTATTGTGCAATTCTGGCGCAAGAGAATAGTGAATACAATGAAATGTTTTGTGCCATTAAATTGGCTGTTAATTGAGACGAACTATCGAATGAAGAAAATCATTTATTATATGTTGCGTACGATAATGTGTTCAATAATGTATTTAATTCATGGAAATATTGGTCGAATAAAGAGAAAGCGGATGTAATAATAGATGATTCAATTATAAAATTGCGACGAATTGGGTTTGAGTTGGAATTGAGACAAATATGTGCAGAAATAATCGATTTGATTGGCACTTCTATAGTGACATTGCCTTTGATTAAAACTAATGAAACCATACATTATTTTCGTATTATTACAAGCAATGATGACTGCATTATTCTCGAAAATGATGAAAGAAAATATCAGAAAGATTTGTGTTTAGATAACTATGAGGAAGAGATCAACGATAGATCATATAACATATGGATTGCAAATTTGGCAAAAGATGCGAAGAATTATAATGAAATATTTGCGGCAATGAAACGTGTGGTAAGAAGTGATCCAAAACTATCAGAAACTGAAAGAAATCTCTTCTATACTTTGAGCAAAAATTTCTTTGATTTGAAATTAGAATATTTGAGAAAAAGGATTGCGGAAAAAAATGATTGACAAACAAATAGTCGTTCATTGATTCCATGAAAAGGCATCGAAGAGATTTAGAAATAGATTTGTGTAAGCACTGTATGCAAAATGATGCCATAAGAGATGGTTATTTACTAGAGATTGAAATTGTAACTCCAGCTCCAATGGAATGGCAATGGAATGCAGAAAATTGGATGGAGTTGGAGTTACAATTCAATTTTTATGTGGAAATAGAATGGAGTTGGATTGCATTTATTTAATTTTATGTGGAATTGGGTGGAGTTTAAATTTTTTTGGTGGAGTTGGATTGGAGTTGGAAAATTTTTTATTCAAACTTTGAAAAGAAATATATATATTGCTAATATTTAGTAATTAAAAATTATCAAATCTTTATAAAATAAAGTTAATTTTTAAACATTATGCAGAAATTCTTTAAAACTAACGCATTATTAACGATAAAATAAATTTTATTAAGCTATTGCACACATTTGCAATTTGTTTACATAAATATACTTTGCATAAATTAGAGAAAAAAAATTATTTATGGAGTTGGAATGGGATTGGAATTTAATCTAATGGAGTTATATGGAGTTGGACAGGAAAAAAATTTTTTTTAGTGGAGTTGTTTGGAGTTGGAAGAGTTTTTAAAGTTTACAGTGGAGTTTGGATGGAATTGGAATGAATACTTATGGAGTTGGGTGGGAATGGGATAAAAAATTGACTGATTTCAATCTCTATTATTTGCTGAAACATTCAACCGATGCTTAAATGATTAAAGCACAGATTAATTGTTATTTAGTCGAAATCTGTTCTGTGTTTGAAATACTATTTTATCTAAATTCTAGTCTTAATTAATACATCACTGCATACAAAACTGCTAAAAGTTATTTACCATCAAATAATAAATGTCGACTATTCGACTATTGGCTTCAATAAAATTTTCTACGTTTTATTACAATCATTTCAACTCAGTTTAGGGCGCATACGTTTTAGCAAAAGTTACTTTCGATAATTCTTTAACCGAATCATCACTACTTCTTATTCTATCAAATACCGACACTAATGATCATAATCTCTTATTAAATACTCTCTCCGAAAATATCAATTATTTCGTTTCAAATGGCGCATTGGATTGCTATGTCATTATGCGTGAAAAAGAAATTACTAGTATTTTAATTGAATTTTATAATTACTTTCATAATTTTTATCTAATTTTTAGCTCACTTCATATAGATGAAGGCGAGCTTATGGATTTGACAATGTCTGTCTGTCTGTCTGTCTGTCCGGATGTCCGCAGTCCTCTTAAGTCCAAGAAGTTTGCCACTTACAAGCTATATCTTAACACTTTGTAACATACACGAGACAACTTAATAGTTTGTGTAGTTAGCAATTTATTAAATTACTGAGTACCAATACGCTAAAGTAATAATTATTAAATCTCTTTTAACATAATCCTAACAATACTTATAAAAGTGAGCTCTCTATGAATGTGTCGTACTTGTTTTATAATAAATCAATAAATTTTAAATTATATGACTGCTGGGAATAGTAAATCAATGTTGGGATTACATTAAATTTGCTCATTAATAAAAATAAACTTATTCATTGTTTAGAGTATTAAATAGTATATTTATTTTCAGATAAAAGGACTCTTAGTTATACATTAGACTCCCAAATTGTTAAAATTTTCAGGCCCGAGCCAGACGTAGGTCCGACAGGTTGAGGCCCGGCTAGGCCTGAGTTCGATTTTTTAAAAAAATTCTAAAGCCTGGTCCGACCCGACCCGATAAAATTAAATATGAAATATTTAAATAAACTATATTTCTTTATATAGTATTATAATTTCATCTAATTTACTGTAATTACGCAACTCTCTCTTATTAAGATTTATATTGAGTGTTTATATCGATAAAATCATAAAACTGTATATATATATTAAAATCGGGCCTTTTTTAAATAATCGAAAGCCAAGCACGACCCGACTTTTTTAATTTCAAGCCCGAACCCGACAAGGCCCGACGAATATTGTCGGGGCCTGTTTGGGAGTCTATTAAACATAAACTAATTTAATAGCATAGCGAGCAAAACTAAGCACATATTTGGAACGCATTTTTCAATAGTAAGGCTAAAATATTTCCTATGAAAAGCTTTATTTTTATCACTGATACAGTATCACAATGTTGTTTTACTGCTTTTAAACTTTACTCTGAAACTAAAGTTACCAATAAGTGATAGGTATGTGCAAATCCATAGTTTAGGTTTCTATATTTAGACAGTACTTGACCTTTATATACCCATCCATACGTTTAACGCGTATTTAAACATTTAAAGTTACTGTAGAGATTAATGTGAAATTAAATCTAGTGATTTTGCACATAACCTCGCATAAAATTTTGGGTTTGTAGTGAAATGTTTAGAATTTTAGTGAAAATTATTATTACAATTAGTATTAGACTATTATAAAATTTTTTAAAGCGAAAAAAGTAAAACTTCGATAATGTGTTCAACAATAAAAGAGTTTAGTAGAGATAGTTTTGATAGATTTGGTGATGATTTGTGCAAAGAAATATTGCGTTATTTATCGATCACTCAGTGTTTTCGTTTGCAATGCGTTTCAAAACAATTCAAATGTTTAGTGTTTAATAAACAGACAAAACTTCACATCAAACCCATTCAACAACTTTGTGAAAATTCTACAATTCTAGTACGGAATAATGATTCAAAACTCTATTCAACCATAGATAATAATAATAATTTACTAAATTATTTGTTAAAAAATTGTGCTAATATTAATAGCCTCGTAATTGATTGTGTTCTTACTATAACTGACGAAACAATTACTACAATAAGCAATAGATGTAAAAACTTAAAGCGTCTAACGTTGAATGGTTGTATCGATCACATGTCAATTACTTGTTGGCAACAAATGGCTGAGAATAGTCTCAAAAATCTCGAATCATTTTCATTTTGTTACATTGAGCCCAAATATTATAATGTAATTAAAACAACGCTTTCATTCACACCGAAACTTAAATCAATAGGTTATACGGACACTATTGAGTTTTATGAAAACATTTACGATGAAATATTTTTTAATAATTACCATTTATTGCATAATATTGAATCACTAAAGCGTTATTATATTGTCGACGAAAAATTTATAACATTCGCTGATTATTTTAAGCATCGATTAAAGTCATTGCGTGTCAGTATTAAACCCGAAATAAACATTGATTTAATGAAACATTTGGCGTGTTTTGCTAAACTCGAACAGCTTTATTGTGATTTTAAATTCAGTAAACACAAAAACTGTATTATATTATTAAAACATATTGGTTTGAAATGTATTCATTTAAAAGTGTTAACTATTGCTGAGATATTTACACCATTAACTCATGCATTTAATGATGGATATAATAAACTTGAGAAGTTAGTTATAAAAGATAGTTTAGAAATCAATGAAAATATTGCATTTTTGAAAAATTGTGTTCATTTGAAATGTTTAAAGTTTGTGGGAATGAAGATTATTAGTGATTGTTTCAGTGACATCAACACATATTGTCCACAATTAAAGTCTATCGATATTAAATTCTCTCGTTTGATAAATAATGACTTTATAATAAATTTGTTGCAACATTTTGCTAAATTACCGAATCTGTGTGAATTGAAATTTGATGGCTATGACTGCGATTCTATTAATATCATATCATTCATGAAAAATTGTTTAAGCATCAGAACAATTGCATTCTACAACTGGCGACGTTGGCTGACAACTGTGGACATTAGACTATTACAAACATATATAACAGATAATAATCGAAAAATAGATATTATTAAATATTTTAATAGTAAAAGATAACATAAAAAACAGTAAAAATATTAATTATAACAGTAATAATATTTGACATATCTGTGAATGGAATAGATTTAAAAATAAGAGCTAAATATTAGCGTATATGTGGAAAATGTTTTATTAATTTTAACAATCAAAACAACACTACTTTAAAACTACCAAATGGCGCATTGGATTGCGATTTCATTATGCGTGAAAAACAAATTACTAGTATTTTAATTGAATTTTAATAATCATTTAATTGATGTTTTATCTAAGTTTTTAAAATAAACATTAAATTTTTAAATTTCATGAATTCTTGGAAAAGTAAATTAATGTTGAAGAATTCATGTCGTATTTGATTTATAGCATTAAATTTGCTCACAAATAAATACAAAACTATTCATTGATTAGAATATTATATTTAGACAGAACTCTTCCTTAATCTATAGTCAATAATTATTTTCATATAAAAGGACTGTAAGTCACACATACTGAACACTAATTTAATAGTATTGCGAAGGAAACTAAGTATGTATTTATAGCGCATTTTTCTATGAAAAACTTGTATTTATAAATTATCACTATATCAATATGTTGTTTGACTAGCTTTTAGGCTTTACTTTAAAACTACCAATAAGTGATAGCGAAGTTTAGTAGCATTGTTTAGATTACTATATTTAGGCAGTACTTGACCTTTATATACAGTCCATACGTTTAACACGTATTTTTACATTTATAGTTGATATTATGTTAACTTGAAATTAGTATTTATACTCAGGGTTGCACATCGCAAATTGCGCCGCAATTTTCTCACGTAAATTGCGGCGCAATTTAGTGATCGCGAGAAAATTGCGAAAATTTCTTTGTTGTTTTTGAGCATTTTTCTTAAGGGAGTTAGACATAAATGATGAAAATCATAGAAA
>JAQIVF010002834.1:0-10291 GCA_034698365.1 Steganacarus magnus | reverse complement strand
GTATTATTATTAGTTATTATGCCAATTAAGAGAAAAATAATTTCATTTGTGGTGTTTATTATTTTAATTTCCGGTTTGTTAGCCTAAGCGATAACTCCAGTTAATTAATTTAAATATTATGGTATTATTTTCTTATAACTTAGATTAATAGATTAATTACTTATATGCAAAAAAAAACAATTATTTTTAAAGATTAAGTTAAGAAAACAAAAATTACTACTTTTTTGTTAGCCTTATTAAATTAGCATAATATTAACTCTAGCTCTCTCTCTCTGGTAACCAAGTCAACAAACAATTCTTCAATACATGTATGTTAACCTTAATAAAAAATAATATATTTAGTTTTCAATTTATTTTAAATTAGAGATGAAAAAGTAAGTAATAAATAATACATACATAATAGTTTTCGCGGAAATAATTGTATTCTGTAGTCTAAAAATAGCGATATTACTTAATATAATATAGTCTGCAAAGCGCGCGAACAACACTAAATGAAAGACTTATTTTTTTGTTGTTGTTATTCGCATGATTTTAAATCCCGGGAATCAAATTAAATATATTTTCTATGAATCTATTTTCTATGGTTGACTTATTGCTGCATATTATTAAAATATTTTATTTTCTTATTGTGTTTTGTCCGGAAAAATAATAAAGCTTAAAATGACGGCATAATTTACAAAAACAATATTTTTTTAAAAAATCTATCGCTAATCTCTTTTTTTTCTCCATGACTCCTGAAGTGTGTTGCTATGATAAAAATATGTTGTTGTTTACCCTTCAAAAACTTAGACCAATTTTTATAAAAAAAAGAAAATATTTTTAATTATTTATTTTAAACGCAAATTTATTTTTTTTATCAAATCGGGACACAATTTCAATAAAAATTTCTCGCACAACAACACATTTGTTTAATAACTATCTCGTGTAAAGAAAATTAATATTATCAGTTATCACCAAAAATAGGCCCATCACCAGTTAGTTAACCTTTTGAATCATTGTCAGTATTTTTTGTGTGCGCGCAGCAGTACAGTACAGTACTGTAGAAAACTTTAATCAGTGATCAGCGTGAGTGAGTGCTAACTTACACTGCGACCTTTACATTGTTCATCATCACCAGTGATGATATATGATCATATATATATAAAAAATAAGTTCTTACTTACATTACTCGCTTACTACTCGTTAGTAAATAACAGTAATTGGCTTATGAAAAGAATATCTATTATTATCTTTTACCCGCATTTTTTTTACTCGCAAGTAATAATTGTAGCCTTAGTTAGTACAATGACCCCGCAGTTATTCCTTTGGCCATATGACGCTTTCTCTTCATTATTCTTTATTAACAATAATGAATTCTGATATCTATAATAATATCTATAATAATAATAATAATAATACGATTTTGAGATAAAATTACAAGACA
Source organism: Steganacarus magnus (assembly GCA_034698365.1). Lineage (NCBI taxonomy): Eukaryota > Metazoa > Arthropoda > Arachnida > Sarcoptiformes > Steganacaridae > Steganacarus > Steganacarus magnus. The sequence continues at coordinate 8,868 of JAQIVF010002834.1, read as the reverse complement.
GTCATCTAATGAAATATATTGAATTTGAGAGCGAACAACACGTGAACAAATGTGTGTGTGTGTGTGTGTGTGTGTGTAACAGGTGATATACTGGTGGATGATTACAGCATATTAATGGTTAGAGAAATTTTTATATATGGAAAATAAAAATAATGATCAGAAAATCTTTTACAAAAAAAATAGAAAAATAAAAATTGTTCTTTTTTGTCATTTAATGAGTTGGTTATAGAAAGAGAAAACTTTTTAGTTACTAAAGAAAACAATTATGAAGAGATCAGACAGAAAAAAAACAAGAACTTAAATGAGCGCTCATTTTATGGTCGCTCTCACTCTGTAATCGTTCGCTCAATTCTGTCAGTTGTAAATTTTTAAAAGTTGATTGTTAATATAAATGTAAATAAATTATCCAAAAATTTTAGTATAATTCAAATAAATTGTTTACATTTTAGTTAATTAAAGATGTACGGAACAGCGAACGGATCGGCAGAACAGAGGCGACGGACGGGACGGACGGACGCACGGATGGCGCACCCAACAAACAATAAGCTTCTTTTTTTTTCTTTAAAACATGAGCTAAAAAAAATAAATTCTACAAAAGATAAAAACAATTTCTTAAAAAATTGGCTATTAAACTCTTAATAATAACAAAGATTTTTAAAAAGTTATTATAAGAAATTGTTATAAAAAAATTGTTTCGGAGCTAATCTGCCAATAAATGTGATCTCGAGTGGGAAAATCCGAAATAAGAAAAAAAACAACAGCAACTAAAACATTCAGGTAACAAACACTAAGCGCGCACATCACTCATAAAATATTGAAAGCTTTTGAATATTAGTTTCTGTAGTAAATCATTATCCTCTTCGCACACATACTCATACACACACATACCGCCCACACAACGTTAGAGCAGAGAATATGGTAAAGAACATCATTTGTTATACCGTACAGTATATCTGCTACCCATTCAATATTTGATGCGTTGATTGATAATGTCATTTTAGTAGAGATGCCGTTAAAACGATTTTCGCCATTAATATCCCAAATGAGTTTGATTATTATTATTATTATTATTATTATTACAGTATTATTTTAGCGTTTAATTAGTGCGCGCTTCACATTTAGACCAATTAGTTCAACGGCGGAAATAGTTGGCGGCTAATTCTCTCGCTGTTGTTATATATTACATCAAGTAATTTGTTGAGAACACACACACCACTACATGCTAAATGTAGTTTTCGTTCGAGTGGTTAACGAAAATATCACACTTCAGATATTTATTACTGCTTTAATTATCACCAGACACCGGAAATTTGGGATTTTCCCAAATTTCTCCATAAACCCCAAATTTGACAAAAAAAATTGTAAAAAATTGTCGTTTAAATCCGATGGGTTTTGAGACCCCTGTTATATTTAGTCAAATTAAAAAATTTGTAGATTAAATCAGATGGTTTTACGACTCTTCTCTTAAGAAATTTGGAACCACTCCTCTGTTGAGCCTTAAAATTATATCTATTTGCGATAAATTTGTATTTATCGAAGAAAAACTAAATGTTTTTTGTAACAGCCAAAAATCAATTTTTTTGTTCCCAAATAACAACCAAATTTTGTAATTTTTTATTCACTAAATATCCTATGTCTGATTATCACTATTATTGTATAAGTAGTTATATGGTATACAGTAATAGAGTTGTTGACTAGAAATACAGAATTTTTATTTTTTATTTCAGTCATATATTTTTTATTTCAAAGTTTACATCTGAACTTTTCATATGAAATCATTTTTTATAAAATATGGAGGAAATAATAATAATAAAATCAGAAGAAAGAAATCGCGATATCAAATACAATAATATAGCGTATATAAAAATCTACATAATTTTACATAAAATTGTGCGCACAGCTAACTTATAATAATAAAGCTCGGATTTATTCGCTACAAAAACTAAAATTAATTTACATGAAAAGGAGTTTATTCAAAATATTGTGACGAAATAAATAAAAAAAAATAACATTTCATAGTAAAACTTCGAGCTATTGGTTTCACTTTATTATCGCTGAAAAGAAAAATTTTCTAGTAAATAGTTTAGTAAATAAAAGGAAAAAATTTATGATTATATTTATTGTTTATACGTAAACGCACACACAAGTAATAATAAATTAGCTTTTGTTAGTATATTCATTCATCAATAAATAATAACTAATACTTCGTAAATGTCGTGTGTGTGTGCGTGAGTGAGTGTAATACTAAAACTTTTTTGTTGTTGAATGGCTAAACAACAACAAAAAAAATATAAAGCTGTGCTGACAGAAGAAGATTGCTTGAACTTTATATATGGATTTATAAGTGAGTGGTGAGTGCCAAGGTTTGACTTCACTTCAAAGGGATTAATTCACTACGTTAACCAAGTGTGTGTGTGTATGTGTGTGTGTGTGTGTGTGTGTGTTCAGAGTCATAACCTGAGAAGCGAACTAATTAATTAAATTTTTGCCTTTTCTATATCCTGCTCTTAATTATTTAGGATTCCTTAAGCCTTTGGATTTTTCATTAGGAGTTTCTTTAAACTGTAATTATATTTATTAACTAAAAACGCAATTAAGATAAATTGGTCAAAATAATTTGGTGGCCACCTGTATAATAATATTTATAGATATAAAGTATATAACTATACACTAAATACGTATGTGTGCAATAAATAAAACTTTCTCATTAATTATTAATAATCATCTTAATTAATAGTGAGGTGTCAAACGTGCTATAATAGGTTTGTGCGACTAATGTGGGCCATTATTTTTTTTGCTGCGACATTTAATGCAGATATTTATTGCACGAGAAAACGAAAACAAAAATTATTGTCGCATTCTTTTTGGTGCACTGTAATTGCACACTATTTTTTCTTAGCGTGCGAAGAGGTAGTAGTATTCCTAGTTAATTCTTTTTGCAGTTCTGAATTCGTTTGGGGATATAACGTACAGTAGTTATAGTAATCTAAAAGCAAATATGCTGCTTCACTTCAAAAGGCGGGGTATTATGTAAACGATTTCGAAATTGTTTTTCTTTTTTTTGTTGTGCGTTTCATTTTCAAATAAAAATATATTCCTGAAAAGGTTAGACAAATACTGCTGCGAGTGAAATGTTAAACTAAATTCAAGATAATTTATAACCAGAAAGCGTAATACAGTTAAGCGTCTGATGCTTTTACAAAATGTTAAAAGAGTTTTAACAATAGAATACTTTGAAGTTTGAGAAAGTTTGATAAAAATAAATAGCTTGTAGTGAATATATAAATCTAGTTTGTTTTCTTAAAATTATTCAAATCTTTTATAGGAAGAGTATTGTGTAAAAAGATTATTTATACCAAAATCAAAATTTTAATTCGAAAATTATTTTAAAGTAAATAAAATAATTAAATTAACTGTAAAATAAATAACTTTACGAATAATAATAATAACATCATTTAACGAATCATTCGGTGTGTGTGTGTGCTCACGCCCTTAATTGTTTTGAAAAGCGTATATATATATTTTTATGGCGAAATATGTATTTAAGGCATGGTCTCAATTGAATTAATTTATATTAGTTTTTCGGTCACAATGAAACTTTAGCAGCAAAAAAAAACAAAGATCTAAAAAAGTTAATTATACCAAAACGATAGTGAGAGCTAAAGATAAACGATAGCGCGTAAAGATAAACGTTTTTTAATTAACAGTTTTTAATTAAAGTTTAATTAATTTTCCGAAACTTGAAACAAAAACAAGAAAAATTGTTATAAATTTATCTTTGAAACTCACAATTCTTTAGGCACTATTAAAAATCCCGGTAATGTGTATTTTAATTACAAAAATTCTTCCAAATAGCTTTCAGTATAAAATAAATTAAAATATTTTGTGACAATAAAGTTATATATACTATAATTGAAAATAGTTTTCTGACAGTTTTCTGAAATACGTGCTGTGCTGCTGCAGTAGTACTGTATTTTCATTTATCACACAAGCATTTTTAAATAGTAATGGATGGTTAAAACTTTTATTAATGACAAAAATATATAATTTTACTTCAATTTTTAAAAACTTTTGACAAATATATTTTTACTTCAAAATTTCTATTAAAATTCTTGCGATTGTTAAACCAAAATCTCTGTAACATAATTTCTCTGATTTATTTTTGTAGAAAATTTTTTAGTTCAAAATTCTAGATCAAAATATTATTCTGTTATTATTCTGCTCTGAACCCTACACACGCCACACACTAACCTTATAGTTTAATTTTGAAGCTACAAATTTATCGAAAAAAATGTGTTTCTCAAATACATAATCTAAAAAGTAAAAATTCAGACCCTGTGTGTGTGTATTAATAATTCATTGATTTTTTAAAATTAATTAATCACTCTAATGCTTTATTATGCTCGTTATAAATAGATTAGCAAATAATAATTGGTAAAGGTGTTCATAGTTTTGGTTACCCATGTATTAAACCAATGGTTTTTTAAATGGATTGGTTTGGTTTGAGTTTTTAAAAATATTATGGTTTGTAATGGTTTTTAGTTTACACAAAACCAATGGATAAAACCACAAAACCGTTAACATTTTTAATGGATAAATTCATTGCATGTGTTAAAAAATTGTCGTTCAAATCCATTGAGTTTTGATAACTCTTCACAACTTTGGTATTACCCGGATTCTAGATATGGTTTAAACAATTCTAGATTATCTCAAAATCAGAAATTTTTTTAAAAGTCTCTTTTTGGGAAAATAATTATAAAACATAACTTAAATATAACTATTTGTTTTTCTATTTAAATTTTTTTTATAAAAATAAATTTATAAAAAAAATTTCATGGTTTGTTGGTTTTTCGTGGTTTGGTTTGGGTTGGTTTCGTTAAACCAGATATTTTCATGGTTTGGTTTGGTTTCTGAAATGTCAGACCATGAACACCTTTAATAATTGGTTTATAAAAAAACTAATGATAGCTTTTAATACCCGTATATTGATTGTTATTTAAAATTAATTACTTATCGCCCTATCTGTTAGTAAATTAACGTTAATTGAAATTTATTTCTTTTAGTAATTATTTTGCCATGAATTTTAACAATAAATTTTTATTGTACGGTAGATAAAAAATATTGCGTGACAAACCACAGTATAATATGCTTAGTATAGCTTTTTTTGTGTTACATTATTATATATTAAAAATAATAATTGAGTTTCATTAAGTATTTTTTAATTATATATAACTGAAAAAAAAGTTCAATAAATTTTAAAATAAATTACACACTGTATTGTATTATTATTAATAATGTTAGGCTCTGAATAAATTATTAATCAAAATTATTGATTGAATTCTCTTTCGTTTTTATTCGTTTACTACTAAACATCTGTAATTAAAATAAAGAGGTAAGAAGAGGCCCAGAGATTTATGAAATCACTTCAATTTGAAATTTGTAACATTAAAATAATCAAATATTTAGCTGCAGCGACAACATTGAGGGCGTTTAATCTAAATTAATTTGTATTTCAATCTTATTACTTTTTTATTTTATAAAAAAAAAAATTTTTTTGAACGGAGTAGTCATGAAAAGCGTAAATGCCTAGTGTCACAAAAGCGCAGTTTTCAAGCGCCTTCACAGCCCTGCGAGCCATTGGAAACTAGTTGTTTATTTACTATAGAATATAATTTAATCTTTAATGCTTCGATAGTCACAACTAAATATTTACTCTCAACAATTCAGATTTTTTTCTGGTGAATTTTTATTTCTCTCTCTCTCTCTCTCTCTCTCTCCCTCTCTCCCTCTCTCTCCCTCTCTCTCAAATTCTCCCTCTCCCTCTCCCCTCTCTCTCTCTCTCTCTCTCTCTCTCACTCACTCACTGACTCACTCACTCTGAGTCTCATTATTATTACTCTAAGTTGTTCTAAAAACTATTAGCTTTCGTACTTCGTCAGTGTCCACGCAAAAAAAAACAATGTATACAGTAATATGTTTCTTCCTTTACACAATTTAAGTGCTTACAAATTATGTCAGTGTTTTCATCATAGCAATATGATCTATTCTAGCAATCATGAGAGAGCAGTTTGAATGAAATATTTTTCTTGTAGAAATATATTATTAATGCAAAGAGAATTATAATAAAATTATGTAAAATAAATTATAAATGCATATTAAACAGTAGTAGTACCCTCTTCCTAATAATCGTCGCATATACACTTTGCACGCATATTACTTTCAATTTATACTACGGTGGCATCAAAAAAAATATTTTTTAAATGTCAAGCGTATGGATGGTATTATTTTATTTTATTTATTTTTCATTTTACTAATATTTTTTTGACTTGTTTTTTATCTCGGAATAGCGTAGATAACATATATATATGTATCATACTATACCATACTATACCATACTATACCATACCATATCAATATCTCATTAAATAGAAGTAGCGTTTACGTACGCTAAAAGTTTTTATTTAACTACTGGACATATGTACATACATATTATCTCGTAATATCTGTATTGCGTTTTATTGAAGTCCCAGTCGTATTTTTTTTTATTGCTAGGGTATATTGATTTCCTCTCAATTTATCGTCGAAAAGTATCCGCGCATAGCATAGACTGCAAATTTTCGCGACAAAACAATAAAAAAAAAGGAATGAATATCGCAGTGTTCCGAGTAACTCGCAAATGCATTTTGGAAACGATTTACTTTTTGATGGTTTTCTTTCCTTTTATCAAATATATGAAAGTATTCTTATATAAAGCACAAGGATTTAAAGTGCATTTGACTCCTATTTCATATTTATTTTTTGAGTTAAAACATTTTAAAACGTTATTCCACACCATTTGATCGGATTTTGAGTGATTTGTAAGCAAAAAAAACTAGAGATGCTTAATAATATAAGCTTAATACTTATATATATATATCTATATAGCAATAAAAGTAGAAGATTTTAATACAGTAAAACCGTTTAGTGAAACTCACTTAAATTAAAACATTGACTGTCTGTCAACGCAAGCGTTCAAAATTAAAATTTTTATTATACTTGTGATGATTTAACATAAGAACATTAAACAAAATTTATCAAGTGTTTATCACATTTTGATCAATTTTCATTTTTGGTTAAGCATTTGTTTTTGTTTTTGTTTTTTTTGGGAGACTGTTTAATCTCTGCCCGGAGAAACGATAAAATTTAACAATAATTAAGTCTAGGAAATGATTTTTACAGGTTTCATATAATTTGTTTCATAATCGCCGGTTTAGTTTATAATATTATATAAATGATTTATCACAATAAAACTTAATACACAACAACAACAACAACAACACCGAAAATAATATACTCATAGAATCAGAGTGAGGTTTAAAACTAATTTGTGTACAAACACGACAAAAAAGAACAAATTAAAGTTAATATATATATATATTTTTTTTTTCTTTACAAATTAAAAGCTTAATACAATATAATAATAATAATAATAATAATAATAATAATTAAATTGTAATATTAAGAAGACTTAGGGATGAAAAGCGCCGAAAAAGCCGTTCGGTGTGATCGAGTACTTCGCTTTCTCGATCTCGCTGTTATCGCGCGGTAGTGTTGGCAAGCGTTCGGCGATGTCCGGCCTCAGCAGTACCGCCACTGACGTCAACTGGTGTTTCGCGTCCGATTCGGTGCGTCGCCTGCAGTGCATCTTCATTGTCGACAGCGAGCACGGACTGAGACAGCATCGGGTCAATAGTTTTCTTTTATCTACACAACAGTATACAAAATGCAACAAAAAAAAGAATAGAAAACGAATAAGAAAAACATTAAGATATATCAGCGCGTGTTTACAATAAAAGTCTTATTAAGTCGATATTATAATATAACGGTAGTAGTAGTAGTAGAGAGTAAAAAAAATAAGTTGGCATTTGCGAGCAATAATATATACGTGTATAGTATATATAATGTGTACGTTTGTGTGCCGCTTATTTCAACATTAAGTCAAACATTTAATATCTTTATATTGGAAAATCTCGACTCTCGACTGCGATGATGCCTGCCGTGCATTCCTTGCACTGAATGTTTTTCGAGTTTTATAGTCAATATTTAATCAAACCACGCATATTATTATTGTATGCGCTCTCTGTGCGTATGTACGTGTATGCTTGCGTAAAAAAAACACTTGTATTTTGTTTTTTTTTGCAACGATTGCCGACAATAACCGGATATTAGCGGGATTGCACTTATACTTTGTTAGCTTAATTTTTTTTTATTAAATTAGTTTTTTTCCGATTAAGTCAAGATAACAATTTTAGATCACTAGCGAAGAAAAAAACAATTAATACAAAAAATTAACTTTTAGGATTCAAAAACAGAGAGTATTATATAAAAGATTTTCGTCCTCCTTGTTATTATAAAGAGATGAGAGAAAAACAATTCACGACACATTCATAAAGAGCTCACTTTCATAAGTATTGTTAGAATTATGTTAAAAGCGTTTTAAGGATTGTTACTTTAGAGCATTATTACTAATAGTTATTTTATAATCTAATCAGTAATAACTAATCAGACTATTAAGTTGTCTCATGTATGTTACAAAGTATTAAGATATAGCTTATAAGTGGCAGACTTATTAAACCTAAGAGGACTGCGAACATCCGGACGGACAGACAGACATTGTCAAATCCATAAGCTCTCCTTCATCTATATGAAGTGAGCTAAAAAGGGGGGGTTTAATAAAAATCTAGCTGTGATCATTATTTTGTGATGTTCTATGCAACAATTAAATTGCTGACTCTGTGATGACATGTTTTATTATTAATAAGAATAAATTTTTATTTAATTAAACACCCGAGTCCATTGTGCAATCTTTAAAACATTCATTTGAAACTA
>JAQIVF010002833.1:0-10293 GCA_034698365.1 Steganacarus magnus | reverse complement strand
TGAGATTTGCGATGACTGGTCAGTGCTGTGCAGAACTGTATCAGACGATGACAACGCAATACCAGATGATGTCATTAGCAGTGAATTGTCACCATTACTGTTGTCCACGAAATGCGACGACAAGTGAATGCATTGCGCGGAAGATAATTGTTGCAGAACTGCTTCCTTATTGGCATCGCAGCCAATCAATGGTCGCGTGGTTAACAGTTCTCCGACAAGCGATGCCTCGCGTTCTGACAAAGGATTATCACTGCACACATTGTTTTTCGGTAACATTGGATTCGCGACAACCAATGATGTCATAGTAGAAGACGACGCACTCTTTCGCAACGACTTTGTCCTCTGATCACAGCGTAATGATTGCAGTGATGGTAACACTAATAGCGAGTATCGTTCGTATAGATAACTGCTGGTGTTATCACTGCTACTCTTAAGCACATTCCACGGAACCAAATACAAGTCACCATCGAGTACTAACAACATGTGTGTCAGCGATGGTTCGCATTCTAACTGTTCGCTGAATGATTGCGGTATTAATAACTGATAGAGTGATGACAGCGATGGACAGTGCCATCCATTTGTTGATGTCTGTGGCGCTGTTATACTGTTTGACGTGTGTGTGGCGTTGGACGCCACCGATGACGCCAACGAGAAGATAGAACTGAGAGAATAGTTGGATGAGTTGAGGTAATGATTGCGATTCAGATGTGATCGGAGTGTCAGCGAATCGTGTGATGATGTGTCGTCGTTAAAGTGTGAATCAGTTTGTATCGATTCCAGTACTGATGGCAGTAATGGCGTTAAACTGTCAGACGATATTGTGGTGAATTTGATGCCATTTGGTGTTACCAGCCATGAATAAAATTCACCTGAAAAGTAATCGATACAACAGTAATTAGTTTTATAGATCACAATCACCATCATTAGCGAAATTAAAATGACTTCGCATACGTCAGCAAAATTTAAAAGTCTATATCTATTCACTACCAATTTATTATATTTGAATAAAAATTGTCGTATAAAGTTTTGATTAAGTTTAAAAGTTTACAGTTTAAAAAGCGATTATATTTCACAAGTTTTAGGATTAAATTTTTAACGATTTTTTTTATTAATTAGTTAATTATGAATTTAAATTATTATTTGTAACATCTTCTAAATCAGTGAACAATAACTTACTAAATAAGGTTATTTATTTTTAAAACTAGAACAAACATTCCATACACAGTTTATATAAATTTATTTTATTAGTTCGGTGCAGAAAAAAAAATTATAGAATTTTGCCGAAAACTTTGCCCTAATTTTTATGACAAAACCACTAGAAAAGTTGAAGACACTACACACGGGCGGATCAAATCCAATAGCTCGACTTGATTAATCAATGTGAGCTAATAAAAACACTGAAACTAATGAATTTTATTTGATAATCTAAAGTAAATTTTCAAAGTTTAATAATTAGAAATAATTTCGGTAAGCACTATCACAATATTATCAGCACAATTAATTTCTCACAGAACTTACTGGCAAAATACAGACTTATTAAATTAACAAAACGCCATTTACTAACAGTTTTTTCATTTATTCTATTTAAATTGAAGTTTTTTGTAGAAAAATTTTGATTAAGCTTTTAAAACTAATATAATTAACGAATTTTTTTAATGAATTAGCATTAACTTGAAATTTATATTATTTTTTAGCTTTTTTGTTATGACATTAAGCAACCTTCTAATTAAGTTATGTGATATCTAGTATATACTGTAGCTAACAAATCACAATTAACTAGTAAATAATTAAAATGATTGATTCGGTTTATCTCCCGTGTGAATCGAGAAATAAATTATAATAATAAAGCCGAAAGAGTGCTTACCATCATCAGCGCACGAATAATACAAAATCGCCGCATTCTGACTCTTAGATAACTCGATAATTTGTCGATCGGCGGTGATCTGCGAAACTCTAAAGCCCTGCTTCTCTTTGGTATTCGAACGCCTGTTTCGCGATCGTTCGGCGATAATGAGCGCATCGCTGCACCGATTGAGCGCAATCAACACTTTGCATAATGCGTTATACGTCGCTGATTCCACACCAGATTCGCATACACCTCCGCCTCTGTTAATGCCATCAAACAAATCCACCGATCGTTGCAGGTGTACTCTCGCTCCTTCCAAGTCGCTTATCGACCATAAAGCCATTCCTGTAATTGCAGCAATTTATTAGATTTTCTTTTTAGTTTCTTTCTTCCTCTTTTTTAGTGATATAGTGATAGAAAAATCATTAAGAATAGATAACGCAAACTTAACTCGAATTTAGCCAAAATTATTTTTATAAAAAAGTTTATGCGAAATGATTTCAATCATAAATATTTTCTAAATAAAGTGAAAACTTTTAGAACTACTATATCCGCAATACGGTATTAGTTTTTTTAGATAAAACTATGACATCCAACTGTTTATTTGTCAATATTTTATTGTAGATTTAAAATTTACATACGAAAAAAAGAGAATAATCAATTCTTTTTTTGATAAAATAATCAACTAATAGGTCTTTTATTAAATATTAACCAGTAACTAATTTTGAATAAAAAGTATTAACTAATTAAGGCGTTAATCACTTATTGATCTCTAAAATAAAAGAAAATTTTTGTTTTTTTTCTCTAAACACTAGCTTTAATATATAGTAAAATCATAATAATAGAAAAATTAATAAGTTATTAAAAAGGGAGAAAAAAATGTTGTTTGTTTCAAAGTTGTTTTTTAAACGCCTCATGCACTCATTTAATGAGGAACTAAAATAATATGTGTATATGTCTATGTAATTATCGTCAAATTATGCCCACAATTAACAATCCATTAACCCTTCTTATTATAATACACAACATTATAATCATTAATAATTATTATGTGCTCGTCAGTCAGACTGTGGTTCTGCCATATCTATAGACATCGTTCAGAAATGATTTTTTCTAATGATTAATTACTTCGAAAATTGTATCTAAATTCTGATTCTTTCTTATATAAGCAGATTTTTACACATAATTTTTAAATTTATCTTAATTCAAGCTCTAAACTACAATGTAATAGTCATGTCATCCTAAAGTATAGTTAAGAATAGTTTTTAAGATCACACACACACACACGAGAGAGAGAGAGAGAGAGAGAGAGATCATATGTCTAACATTTTTAGGAAACAAGAAAAATGAGAAAAATAACATTTTTTTCAGTAAACATTCATAATTATTTATGAAAAATCGTATGCAAAGAAGTTTAATCAATCATATTTAAACCAAATACTGTGTAAATAAATTCTTAGCTTTAAAGAAAAAAGATTACGGTAACAATCAGTTTTTAAATTGTTGTGTTGCTTATACTGTATATATATTTATGAAAAAATTGCGAAATAATAATGTCTTTTATATTAAAAAAAAGCAGATCATTTTGAAAGCTATTACATAATGTACATTAGAATCGCGCATAAAATGTGTTTAAATCAATCGTATGATTAATTGTCTTTACGGCAATCGAAATCGTGATATCGAGACAGAGAGAGAATTCTCTACACTCGAGAGTCTGAATAACATAAAACTGCAACACATTGGTGAGTATGTAAGGAAGGGTGCATTGGAATTATATATCGCATGATAAGAATTTTAAAAGCAATCTCTCTCTCTCTCTCTCATGCGAATTAAAAATACGATATTCTTTGATAATTATTTGAGATCTCAAACCTAAATCGTGACATATGTTCGCCTCTTCCTCTCGTTTGCTGCCCAACTGTTCAACGATCGCCAGCGCCTGTTCCAGATAATTGATGGCTTGAGCGAACTCTTGCGAACACCAGTGCATTCTTCCCAGCGATGAGAGTGCGCTCACTTGCGCTAATCGATCACCGATTATATGAGCCACCGATAAGTATTTCGAGAGGTATTTGATAGCCGATTCGTTGTTTCCTGATTTGTTTGTTTCAAATAAATGAGAATAATATTGGTGTTGCGGACAAACTGTCTATAAAAATAAGTGTTAATAATACCTAATGACTGATACGACGCGCCGATAGCGCCATACGATCGACACTCGAGCTGTAATGACGACAACTCTTGAGCAATCACTAACGCCGACGAGTGATACTTCAACGCTCGGTCGTAGTCATGCATCTTCTGCGACACACATCCCAAGCCGTGAATCGCTTCCGCTTCGATCGCGCCGTTCTTCACTTGCGGATCCTTCGCCAACTCCTGCTCGTGTTTGAAGCAACTGATCGCTTGCTCGAAGTTATCCAATTGGCTGTGAATGTGACCCAACTCGCCATAAGCGATCGCTTTACGAGTATTGCATCCTTCATTAAAATTTTATATTAAAATTAATCGGTATATGCTTAGCATTATTTAGATAACAGATAGTCTTTCTGTTAAGAAAAAAATTTCAGAGAAACGAAATAGTTTTGAAACTTCTAAACTAGAATTTTGAATAAAAAAATAAAGAGTTAAGAAAATGAGAAATATTTCGTTAGTAGTTTATTATCATTCATTATTATTATTATTATTATTATTATTACTGGTTTGGTTATGAATTATAATATATGAGAAAACATTTCATGTAGTAATAAATTTCTCTTAACATTTTTATCGCATGTTTTCGCATATTAAATATTATAATATAATTTATTGGCAAACTCTTTATGTTTTCTGGTCATTAAAAGCAAAAGTACATACAAGAAAAAAACAAAATTATGAAACAAAAAAAGCGAGAAACGTGATCAAAGTTTTCGTTCAAAGTCTCAGTCTCTCAGTCTCTCTCGCTTTCTCTAATCTTTAATTTTCTATCAGCGAATTTTAAAAAAATAAACAAATAAAAAAACGCGAAAAAATCTTAGATCCTAATATACAGTATTATCATTGATTTCGATGGCATGTCTGGCCGGTGAGAGCGAATGAAATAAGCCATTAAACCCTATTAACTCGCCTTAAACAACCTAATAGTGTGCACAACATTTTGTTTAAGAAACGTCTGATTATAACAGACTTGTTATCCTTTTTGAAATAAATTGAAAAGTTTTGAGTTAGTTTAGGAAAATGTTCTTAAATATCAGATAAAAACGGTTCCAGTTTTATCAATTTTTCTAATAATTTAAGCATATTATAGCGTATTTTAAAATGTATTTCTTATGTGATCTTGTATTTGGTTGCATACCGAGTTCGTGCGCCAAAACCAATCGCTTCTCGTACGACACCAGCGCTTGCGATAAGTTATTCAACAAATGATAACACTTTCCCAGCGATTCGTACGCCAATTCCTGATCACTGGTCGAACAATCACTGAACGACAGATAATTGACGTAACACTTAATCGCTTGTTCGTAGTCATTGAGCGATTGATAGCACTTTCCGACGTCGCGATGGCATCGCGCTGTTCGCTCTTTACGCGATTTGATCGACGTGTGATTGTGCGCCAATAATTCGATCTCTTTTTCGAAATAACTAATCGCTTCTTCGTAGTGAGACATCGACACGCGAGTTGTGGCCACATTGTCGAACGCCATAATCCGACACTTATTGCCATCGTTCACGACGTGCGCGCTTTTGTCCAACTGATCCATAAAGCACTTCAGCGCTGATGAATAGTTGTTATACTTTAGATAAGTGTCGCCTAAATTACCTGTGATTTGGAAAATTATTTGTTAAAATAAAACAAAGAAATTTAAAATTTAGTGATAGAATACCCAAAGCGTCGACTTCGCCATTGATATCACCGCAAGACTGTCTCAGCATTAACTCTTTCTTGTAATAGAGTATCGCTTTATCATAGTTTTCGTTACTCTTCTGAGAATAACCGAGTGATCGCAACGCATTTGCCTCATTGATAGCATTACCGGTGGTTCGCGCGAACGACAACTGTTTCTCGAACATCTTCGTGGCGTCACTGCTCTGTTTCATCAGTAGCAACACATCGCCGATGTTAGACATCGCGCGAAGTTTGTTGCACGCGTTTGATTGACTGGTGCACAGAAAATACTTCTGGCATTCGAGCGCTTCTTTATAGTTGCCTAACGACGAGTGCGCTAAACCTAATTTTAATAATTAAAAATTATAGCAGTTTTTTTTATGGAAATCATGGAAAAAATTGTTAATAATAATAAAAAGATTCTGACCGATGTTACAATAAGCGCGTCCCATATTCACTCTGTCCTGCAGTTCTTTCGATATCTGCAAGTCTTGTTCGTAGTGTTCGATGGCTTTTTGGTAATTGTCGAGATTATAGTACGCGTATCCCAAAAAGTGGTACGCTTTCGCTTCACCGGTTCTGTCGCCTATACTTTGCGTGAGTTCCAAGTACTGGTCATAGTATGAAATCGCTTTCTCGAATTCGTTACGCGACGAGTGATAATTGCCTGCAAATGCGAACCGCATTTGTTTTAACTCAATTTTTTAATTTAAATAAAAAGCACTGTTTAGTTTTTATCGCTTAGAAATATATTAAACGAAGATTTTTATTTTATTTCTGATAAAATCAATTTATATTTTTTATCATCACAAATATCTGATATATCAAAAGTCTCTCGTTATATGCAATTTCTCTGTAGTATAATGAGGATTCAAAGCTTTCTTATTCAGATTTTTTTATTATTTTTTCCTAAATTCACCTGACAATCAAAAATAAGAGTTCAGACTGCTTTATCCTCTGCGGGTACAGACTAATCGAGACAACCTTCAAGTGTTAGCCCTTTCAGTATCGAAATGTGATGAAAAAAGAAAAAAAATTTATTCAAAGAAAAATATACTGTTCGTATGTTCTGCGTCGTCAATTAAAATTAGATCATTTTAAGCGATCAAAACACTTTCAATAAAATTCAAATGTTTAATTAGAATCTTATCTTTTAGAGGAGGAATGATTTTAAAGAAGAAAAACAATCAGACAGAAAAAATTCAAGCAAAAAAAAAAGAAAAGAAATATATCTTATAATTTAAAAATGAAAAAAAAGTCTACTAAGGCATGCATACCTAAATTGCTGAGAGCGCACGCCTCACTGTTGCAATCCTTCATCTCTTTGGCCACATTGAGGTGCAGGTGATAGTGCGTGAGCGCCACGTCAAACACGTTGAGCGCCTGATAAGCGACCGCCAGATTGCCGTGCGTCGACGCCTCCGCTCCGCGATCGTGAACCTCTTTCGAGATCTGCAGCACTTGCTTGTGATACTTAATGGCGTCGTCGTACTGTCGCAGCGATGAGTACGCGTTACCGATGTTGCCGTACGCGCGACCCATTCCCGCAGAATCGTTCAACAGTTTCGATATCGTTAAGTGACACCAATGAAGCTTCAGCGCTCCGTCATAATCACCTATAGGTGGTTTTTAAAGGTTAAAAGCTGGTTAAATTTATTTATCTCTATGTTTTTTGAAGAAAATTTTTATAGAAAACATCTAAGATCTTTAAAAAAAATCCAAATTCCTCTGTATTGCTTAAATTGCTCTGAAAAAGTTGCTCATTTTAAAGTAAAACCTTAAGATTAGATTTTGTTTTTTTTTCTCTCAATTTTTTATTTAACGCGGCGAAGCTTTTTTCGGATAAATTTGAGAGGCGAAACGCAAAATAATATCAGCTTACATACACAATTAAAGAGTAAGTTAAGAGAAGAAGAGAAAAATAAATCGTTACACAAACTCGTCTCAAGTCTATACAAATATGTGTGTGTTTGCGTATAAATTTAGATGCGAACGCTTGATAAGCGCGCAGAAAAACTAATTGCATCAAAATGGTACGAGATTTGTGATAACAAAAACACACTCTATGTGTGCAGAAATATTTGGAAGACAGCGCGAGAGCGAGAGAGCGAGAGAGCGAGAGAGAGAGAGAGAGAGAGAGAGACGAACTTCTTAGAGGCGAAGGAATGAGATCTGTATTTTTTTTACTATTATTAATAAAGATTATGTTATCGCTAATGAAACAAGTTTTTTCCGAAGCGTTTTTTTTAAATACTGTATATAATCAGGCTTTAAAATTAGCTTAAAAGTTTAGTTTCGAAGCATAAAAGAAAAAGAAGACTTTCATAATAATAAAAGTGGTTTGCGTTAATTAAAAACACATTTATCTATAACTTAATTAAAGCGGCGAAGAAGTGTTCTGAAAAAAGTTACGATTTTAAAGTTTTGTATTATTATTATTATTCCAAGTATTTTTATATATGAAATAAATTATTTAATATATAAATATTGTTGCAATCTTTTTGAAATCAAGTTATTTTGAAAGAAATAAAAACTAAAAATTCTCAATTCTTTCGAGAATAAATATTTTTCGCGTTGTATTTGAACGATAAAGTTAGTAAAAAACCAGAAACCAAACCGAAGATAATACTGATGCAACCAGAAAACTGATATTAGAATTTTTTTTGGAAAAAAACCATTAAAACTTAAAATCACAAAACTTTATCAAAACGTTTCGGTTCTTTTAGAAAATAGAGTTTTTCATTAATAAGGTTTTAAAGTTTGTTATTAATAAATAAAAATAAGTGGATTTAAAAAAACTTAAGCTTTATCTCAATTTTAAGAGTGCCTCTCACTGGAGGCAAAAAAAATAAATAAATAACGAGATTAAAGCGCATTTGTGTTGCGTTTTGTTTTGTTTCTATTTTGTTTCTATTTTGTTTATTTTTATGCGATTTTTTTGGTCACGAATATATAAACAGGAAATTCACGATAAACTTAAAATATATACGTTTTTTTTTCTTCTTTTTTATCGGACAAAAAATTATACTATTTTTAATTTACTTGTCTCTTACTTAAAGCGCAACAAAAAACAACAACAAAAAGAGAGCCAAACCGATATTTAATGACACAAATGCTCTTTTAAAAGCTAGTGAGCGGAAAATCGCAATAATTAACAATTAATGTCACAGTAAAGAAAGAAAAAAAAATAACGCACACCCGATTAAACAAAGAGCAAAATGAAAGTTAAGAGACTAATAAAAATGCTAAATATTTCCTTATTATTTTTTTTAGTAAAATTCAATAAAATAATTAACATAATTAGCGGAAATAATTGGCTAAATATTTATATACTTATTTATACTTATTATTTAAAATTAAGAAATGAAGAAAACAAAAACAAAGTAATTTAATGATTAATAATAATAACCTAATAACTGGTAGACAATGCCGAGGTTAGAGCACGCTCGACCCTCGCCTAACTTGTCTTTCATGACCAGCGCGATGTCCAACTGTCGCTCGTGCCACCGCTTCGCCTGAATCGTGTCTCCCATACACCGTGACGCGTGTCCGAGTCCGGCGAACGCTTTCGCCTCAATCGCGCGATCGCCGATCTCTTGCGATATGCGCAACACTTGCTCGTGAAACTGTATGGCCTGTTCGTAGTTGCGTCGGTAGTGATGCGCCGAACCTGAGTGTCACCGAATTAAATGCATGTTATTAAAAGAATTCATTTATATTGTCACTCAATACCTAAGTTAGAATAAGCTCGCGCTTCTTCGCACTTATTTCCCAAAAGTTTCGCTAACTTCACGTGCTCTAAGTGGCACTCAATGGCTCTCTCGAAATCGCCTGCAGCCAAATAAGCGGCGCCAACATTGCCGATCTCTCGCGCCTCAGCCAACGGATCGCCAATCTGTCGGACCAGTTGCAGACACTGTTTATGACTGGCTAATGCGTTGTTGATGTCTCCGATCGCTGAATACACGTGACCCAACGACGTGAGCGCTAACGCCGACTGTTGCGTGTGCTTCGCTTTCATCGATAACACCAACTGATACCTGTGTGACGCTAACGCCTCTTTGTAATTGAATTTCGCGAAATACGCCGAACCGAGATTGCCGTGCGCTCTACACTCTCCCAAACTGTCGCCTAATGATTTCGCCACCTTTTTTGTGTAGTTTGAGAGAAGAGAAAAAATGTAGGTTTTAGGTGAAGGTAGCTGAAGGTCAAGTAACAGTGGTTTTGTTTGAGCAGTGAAATTTGAGAGTACAATATGTGTGGTGTGTGCGGTCAGTATGTTTACGATTTAAGGGGAAGTGAGTGGGAAGTATCGAGTGACTTAATACTACATCTCTCACTGTATATTGCAGTAAAAGATTACGCGATAAGATCTGTGTTGTAAACTTAAGCGAACAAACAAAACGGAAAACAAAGAGGAATACTATTTTTGCAAAGTGTGTGTATACATGAGTTTTTTTCTGAGCCATTTGCGGCCGAATCAGTGTTGACTAAAGGTGTTTTGGTCTGACTTTTCCGAAACCAAACCAATCTATAATTTTGGTTTTCTAATCCAAACCAAACCATGAAAAAATTACTT
>JAQIVF010002832.1:0-10293 GCA_034698365.1 Steganacarus magnus | reverse complement strand
GTAACTTCAAAAAATTCTAACGTTAAAACAAAGTTTTGAAGTTTTGATTGCGTGTTGGGAATGTTCGTTCCATTTAATCCAAAACAATCCAGTCTTGCGGTGCATTGCTGTTCAATAACCAATGATTATGGATTCAAGTATAAATTTATGAAATATTTTTTAAATAATTTAAAATCTATTAAATATTGCTTTAATTCTTCATAAGATTAAAAAAAAAATAAATCAACATAGTGTGCAATAAGTGTAAAAGAAACAGACAAAATTGAGGAAATTACTAAAAGTTAGGGAAGTGTCAGGGAATTGGATTTACATAATTTAAATTTATTAACATTTCAAGTAAACATTACGTCAGAAAGTGGACATTTTAAAGATATTATTTTAGTGAATATTCTGCATTATTTTAACATTTTATTTATTAGTTAATTAAATTTTACAAGTCTTACGTTGGCTATAGTCAAATATATTTTTAAAATACATGCTCGAATTTGTCCTATTTTCAGTTTTCAAACGATGTTCAAAAAGTAATTAAATTTAACAAATTGACGCAAAGTTTTCAATAATTTAATTTAGATTAAGTGCCGCTTCTTTTATTTGCAATAATAATAATATGGGAATACAAAGATAACCCATAAAATCAAACTAAAATGACAACACTTAAAAAACAATTATAGATTACAATCATTTTAAGATGTTTTAGGAGAGACTATTAATTATGAAGACTTACTATACAATGAGTTGAGATTGAATTTCTGTTTAGGTTTTCATGTATTAAATGAATCAAAGCTACAAAGAACTACAACTATTTAACGATTAAGATAAAACTAATAAATTCACAAATAATAATAATAATAATAATAAAGGATACATTATTAAAGGATTATCAAAGGGATTTCTAAATAACAACCCTTTTTTAGTTAATTTCAAGCATTATGTGAAAATATTTTAAATGAATGACATGAAAATGCTTTTCAATTGGTGTAATCCGAATATGAATTTTTTTTAAAAAAATGAAACCAAAATTTATAGAATTAAAAACTGAAATAAAATAATTTCTCTTTAAATGCAAAACTTGAAAATGATTTTTTATTCAGAAGATGAATTAGTTATTAATTGTTTTTCCGCTTCTTTTTTTATTTCTTTAGTTAGTTCTTCCTTTTCTGATTTGCTTAAAATAACTCCTTTGGCAAATATAAGTTCAGCATCTTTTAATTCTATTCTGCGAACTCTACTGATTGCTTTCACAATTGCCTATCAAATCAATTAAAGTAAATTAGAAATACTCTTTATCTATGCCTGCAATTGTTCATTGGTTGCTAATAAAGTTATATAAATTTAATGTGTCGCACGTTCTTTTCGCTGTTCAATTAATATTGAACTTAAAACGATAACATAGTTATATGTAATATCCAACACTACTCCATTAAAATCATATTAAATTTAATTTAAATAAGCAACATAATGAACATATTGCAAACAGTTATAGTTTTTCATATAAATACAAACCTCTGGAACCCAAACTTCAAAAATATAAGCAACGGTATCAAAAATTCCGTCGGTCTTAAAATTACTTTTAAATAATTGGGAACAATAATCATATATTTCTTCCTGTTGTTCCTCGTCATCAATTGGTCCAAACCATGGCACGTGTTTCAATTGATTCTTCTCTAATTCAGAGCCACTTTTGAACTTTTGATGTCTTTCACTGAAAATTGATTCTCTATATACTCCAACCAAATGAGTTTCGACTTTTCCATCTTTGATATTTTGCAGTAACTTAGCGTTGGACAGCCTTCGTCTTTCCTTGAATAACGCGACCGTTTCATTATTTTCGGAAAGCCTGTCGTCATCGCTGTCACTCGCAGTTGCAGCTAAAGATCCACTGCTAACTATATTTTTATCACTCGATGCTGTATTTGAATCTTTATCATTATTAGCATTCGAGTTGACACGATCGTCAGTGTTCATTAACTTATCGTCTTCATCGGCGTACTGCTCACTTAAATCGCTGTCTGTTTGGTCAAAAAATTTTGCGGCACTAATTTCATTTCCAAGACATCGTTTGCGAAGAAAATCTTCTGCTTTTTGTACAGCTTTAACAAGTAAATCGCCGTGAGAACCCTTTTTGCCATCACGTAAATACCTTTTGTTTATCTCTGCGTTGTCGAACAATGACATTGAGCTTACATTTGTTTTTATGCTAAACAAAAGGTAATAAAATGTTTGTAAAATATATAATATAAAATAATTTAGCAATAATACAATACCTTTTCTTAGGCCAGGGACCATCTATAAATCTAATTGAAGCTTTCTTCTCTTTGAGATAAACTTTCGAAACTAAAGCTGGCCAATGCGTGTTACGCGACTCTACCCAAACAATGTCGTCTTCAGCGAAACCAAATTCACGTTTAGGAGTATTATTTAAATTATCGATTGCAAGTAAATCTTCGTCATCTGATCCCATTAATATAGCATCTAAATCACTAATTGTTGGATTTTGATCATTATTTGATTTGGAAATAGAATCATTTTTAGTCAAATCAGTTTCAGAGTCTTCGTCGATATCAAAAACAATATCAGTGGGCGACGGAAAAGACGAGTCAGGGTTTTCGTCATTAGACGAATCAGCATTAGTCTTTAACTTCTTAGCATTAGTTTTGGATGACGATTCAGGTTCGCTCGGTTTGGTTCTCTTTCTCAACTCTGATTGCCAGTGCTGTATGGCAGCATTTTTAATATAAGAACACTGATCTTTATGATGCAAAACTAAATTATTAATACGAGTAGTATGATAGCCACACTTTTGACATAAATAATTGCCTCCGCCTTGTTTTGGAGTGAAAGAAGTTAGAGATGCCGATTGATGGCGAACGTAAAAACTACATTCATTTGTATGATAATCATAGCATTCAGTAGGGCTTCGTAAGTCTGAAAGCGATGAAATGGTTCGTCTGCGTAAACTTTCCTCTTTCTCGCCAAAATCATTTTTCTCGGCAAACGTTTGTATAAATGACTTGTTATCTTTATGCGATGTTGGATCTGATACTGCGATGCTGTGTCGAGTTTGCTCTTTAAACGATTTGCTAATATTTTTAGGTTTTTTCTCCTTTTGATTTTTTCTGTCCATTACCGGAGTCTTTAGCACTGCTTCTTTTTTTAATTTAATGCTACTCGAATTTTTATCATTTTCATTCACATATTGAATAGAAATCTCTTCTTTCTTCTTCATTATTTTTGGTTGTTTTGATTCAAATTCAACACTTAATTTTAATGATTCCTTACGTTTACGAGTAGACACACGCGATGGCGTTTTTTCACTTATCTCTACAATTTTGACCACTTTATCGTCGGATTTATTTTTTTCAATAATGTCCTCCTTTTTTTCGGGAATTAAAATGTCTTCCTTTTTTTCAATCGGTAAAATGGTTTCCTTTTTTTCAATTGGTAATGAAGAACTTGACCGTAGAGATCTTCGCGTTGAGATTACAGGCGTAACATTTTGTTCAATTGCTTTAATAGGTTTATCATTTTTCGATGCGTTTTCATTATTACTACTAACTTTTTCAACATTTTTAATTTCTTCGGGTTTGGATAATTCTTCCGTAACCAAAGAAGTTTCATCGTTATTTAAATTTTTCTCATTATTATTACTAATTTTAGTTTCTTCACTTATTTCGAACTGCACCCTCTTCTTTGCAGTTCGTGCAGACATTCTAACAGGAGTAGAATTATCTTTCTCTTTCACATCGAGCGCAGTGACATTGATTGGTTCAGCAGATTCTACAACTTTCTCTGCAATTTTTGTATCTACACTAGTGGTTTCCAATTTCTTAAGTGAATCTTGATTTTCCTCTAACTCTTTTGATTCTAATTGTTGGGGTAATGATGGTTTTGCTTCTGCGAGCTTAATACTAGAAGCGCGCGTTACTCGTGCTGTACTGCTCGGCGGTATTACAGGTGTTTTATCAACAGTATTAATCGTTTTATCAGTATTAATAGTTTGTGAATCATTCGTATTAGTATTATCTTTTTTGTTGCGTGATGTTCTTCTCTGAACAATTTTGGGCAACTTTTCTGATGATTCAGTTAAATTTTTATTTTGGGGTTCAGATGTATTTGACGATTCGTCGCTCGCATTATCTGCGATATTTGTTGATACACTTTCATTAGATTGGTTTGCGGTAGTTTTAGTTATATCTTTTTTCAAATCAACGTTACTCGAAGCAGCTTTGGAATGTTTTCTTTTAGAACCTGAGGCCGATTTTTTATCATCGCTGGACACAATCACTGCATCGTTTTCATTAGTTTTAGTCGAAATCGTCGATGATTTGTGCGCTAAAATAGGAGACACTTCAGAGACTTCTTTTTCATTATTCTTATTAGGATTAGGTTTTGGTGTTACTTCATTGTCACTCTTTTGCGCTAATTTACTATTTTCGGGCTTTTTAGTATCTTTAGCAACTAATTCATTAACAACTGATTTCTCAGCAACAATTAATTTGGCATCATTTAAATTTTTTGGTTGTAATTCTACGTTAGAATCAACGAGTTTCATCGTATTAAGCTCACTATCGGATGGTTGCGTTGTCTTCGATTTTGATTTAGTTTTCGCATCAATACTTTTACCTACTAAATCATTAGTGTCTGCACTTTGCGGTTCCGTTGAAATCTTTTGAATTGAACTAATTGGTTGAGAAGATACATTAGACACAGTTGTAGTTGTATTTAGTGACGAGCATGTAGTTTTAGGTGTGCCAGTATTAACACTTGATTTACCTGTCGTTACAACCGGTGAATCTGATTTGATTTCGGAAATCGCGTCATTTGTTTTAGCCGTAACACTCAACTCATTCTTTTGTAAATTCGATAATTTAGCCTTTGTAGATGCAGTTGTTGTTGTGGTCGTTGTGGTTGAAGCTGTTGTTGAAATAGATTGCGTCACAGCAGAGGGAATATCAGTTTTAACAATATTAACAGCAGAAGTTGTATCCTTTATTTCAGTAATTGATGTAATTGATGATGCTTTAACATTTGTTGGTGTTTTAAGTGGTACTGGTATATTTGATACAATCGACTTATCAGTGATGACAGTTTTAGCACTGATTTTTGCAGAGCTCAGTGTCGCGCCAATCGATTTATTCACTGGCGTTAATGTACTTCCTTTACTGGACTGTATTGTTATATCCTTACTTGTGGTCATTGGAGTTTTATTCGTAATTACAGAAGAAATATTGGGTTTGGTATTAATTGATTCTAAATTTTCACCTTTAATACCAGCTGGTATTGAAATTGATTCTTTATTAGCATTTGATGCCATATCTTTACTGGCAGTCGTTGCAGTGATTGCTTTAGACGTCGCAATGGTTGAGGTTATTGGCTTAGTTGTAGTCGTAGATGTAGTTGTGTTGCTCAGATTTTTGCCTATATTTGTAGTCGCAATTGGTTTACTGGGAGTTGTGATCGTAGCTGTAGTAAGAGTTTTACCTGAAGTCGTTGAAACAACAGTTTTGCTCACATTCTTTGAAATACTAATTTTGCTTGAAGTTACAGCTGGAGGTATGGCTTTATTCATAGTGGTTGTTGTAGTGATTGCAGTTTTAGTAGCAGTTGCTGGCGTTAATGATTTACTTGAAAGTGTAACTGAAGAAACAGTTTTGCTCGATGTTGTCAATGGTGTGATTGGTTTACTCGCACTTGATTTTGAATCGATACTTGCAATCGGCGTCGAAACAACTGTCTTCGTCGCTGTGTTAGTTGTGGTCAAAGGTTTAATTGCAGAAACCTGTGTAATTGATTTATTGACAACAGTTGAATCAGACAACGTTTGAGATTTTGTCGTCATTGCAACCGTCTTCGAAGTTGAAGTCGAAACAATAGTTTTTACGGGAGAAGTTGTCGAAGTAAAAGCTTTACCAGAAACTGTTTTAGATATTGAAGTTGTTATCGGTAATGAAGATGTCAATGTGGTAACAGCGCTATTGCTAATTGGCGACAATGAAATAGCCTTAGTTGTAGCTGTAGTAATAGTAGTCGTGGATGTAGTTGTTGTTGGTTTAGTTTGCGATATATTCGAAGAAATTGGTTTATTAGAAACGGCAACTGTAGACGCAGTAGAGTTTATACTTGATGTTGTGGTATTTATTGTTGAATTCGTATCTTTTTTGGACATTGTTATTGAGGAAATTGGTTTGGTTGACGAAATGCTTTTAGCGTTCGAAACGACTAATGAAGGCGAAGCTGATGTTTGAACTTGTATTTTATTGGTAGTTGATGTGGTTGTCAGTGAAGCAGTTACCTTTGTTACGTTAGTTGTCGTCTTATTAGTTATCGGTGCTGTAGTTAACGAACAAGTGGTTTGAGAAGTGTCGGGTGTAATCCATACTATGTTCGATTTCTTACTGTACGTCCGCCTCGAAGCTGCGAGTTGGCTCTGACTCGGACCGAGTGAACTCGAATCTATTGCTGACGAAGCTTTGCTGCTCAATACGCTATCTTTCAAGATTTCTGGTTGCGGAACAATTTTTGTGGTTGAGGTTAATGGCTGTTGAGATACGATTGAAGCATTTGAAGCACTTGAAGCCAGTGATGTTGAATTGCTTGCCACTAAACGACCGCCTCTACCAGAAACACCACCGCGTCTTCCACGAGGAGTAGAAACAGCAGTTGCTGGTGGCTTAGCAATCGAACTGCTTTCAGTAGACAATAAAATTGTTTGTCCAATTGATGAAACGGGATTAATAGTTTTGGGTTTAGGTGTGCGACCACCTCTACCTCTAGTACTTGTTTTTGTGGCTGAAATTGGCGCTTGTGTTGAGGTATGAATAGGAGTTAGTTCTATGCATCCAGAACTAGTTGTAAATGTTAGGGCCATAGTTTGACCTGAAATCGCTTGTATTATCTGTCCTTCCATCAAATTACCAGAGGCTTGAGAAGAATTAATTTCGGTTGATGTCGGTATTATTTGAATGGCTCCGTCTTCGCCCGAAGCTGAAGCAGTGCACGCGACCAGACCTTCCGATGTTTCGATGTAGAACGCCTGTCCAGCTGCTGTTCCAGCATTTATCACATCTGATAAATTTAATTCTGACGACAAACCAGTTACTTGACCATCTTCCGTGGCGGCCATAATAACATAATTGCCATCACCCGAGAGCATAGCGTTAGCCATAAGCGTCTCTAGTGGTGACGTTCCATCTCCAGAGTCTTGCACTTGTATTACCGCAGTATTTCCAAAACCAATCTCAGCGGTCGATTGATTGCTGTCGTTGTCACGAACGCTCTCTGATTGATTAGTGTCTAAATTAGCGGTTATGTTAATAGAGCTCACTTCCAGCGCTTCACTCTTTGCCACCGTTTCTATTTCCGTGTCTAATGATTTTGTTGTTTTCGAGTTATTTTCCTCAATTTTGATTTGTTCTTTCTTTTCTTTCTTTTCATTTTTCAAGTTTATGTCTTTTACTGCAGGAATATCTGTTATATTATCTAAAAATGTCAATTCAGTTTTGATACTGTTATCTTCAATCGTCTGTTTTTTCTGTTCTTCTGACTCATTAATTGGTAGCAATGGAGTAATAATTGGCTTTTCTATAATAACAATCATAAATATTTAATAACAATAATAATTAAATAGTTAATAGTACTATAGTTAATACCAGTGAGAGTAAGAGTGTCCTGTTGTGCTGTGACTCGTGGTGTGTCGATAGACTGAACCACATTAGTGGATGCGGTGGCAGATGTGTGTACGTGTGTGGGAATGTTTGTAATAAGCGGTGCGACAGATAACGCTGATATGGCAGGTGTGACTGAAACCGCAGTTTGGTTCATATCAGACAGCGAAGAGCTCGATATTAGTTGAGTGTCAGAACAGAGCGCAACGTTTGACTCATCCGATTGAGACACAACTGCCACCTGAATGCCTCCGTCGGCTGACGCCTGAACCATAGAAGACAGCGCTTCTGGCTGTATAGCGATGTGGTCGCCATTCTCTCCCTGAAGAACTAATAAAATTTCACCAGTTTCTGGGTCTTGAGCTTGAGATACAATTACGTGTCGCTCACCATTCAATTCAATGGCTTGCGATTGAAAGATGAGTGCTTCGTCGCTGTCGTCGTGAACCAATTGCAAGCCAACACTTCCGTCCGCATTATCCACTCTTTGCATTAATTCTACCAATTGCTCGCTCGAACTCACATTTGACGAACTTTGAGTTTGTTCCGAATTATCTGACATTTTTATTATATACGTGTTATTGTTTATTTAAATTCATATCAATCAAAACTTTTACGACAAATGCAAAGTAAAGTTCAATAATTTAATATTAAATTCACACTCAATTAAATAATAATTCAATAAATATTGCGATATTAATAGTGTATTAAACTTATATTAAGACGATATTTATCTTGAAATCACTTTTATTTCGAGTTCATATTTAATAATATCAATAGTAATAGATATGATTCGTTAATAGTGTACGCCTTAAGGATAAGCGTTGGTTTCATATAATATGGCACACAACACAACACTATTCACTAAACACTACGGTTTTCAATACGATAGCGCCCTTGAAATGCTAAACAATCAAACGTTGAACGCATTTAAACTATCAAACCATCAATACATCCACTAAATCGATACGATTGCTGCAAATATGTGTTTATTTGCGATTAATGCAACGCTTTTAGTCAATTATTGAGACTGTGTTTAATATATTCATATTGATTCACAATAATATTCATCGGCCATATTAGACACATTAACACAAACAAAGTGAACGATAGCCATATCACGATTATCGATATCATGCACTGCTCACTGCTCACTAAAGCTAACCAATATGTATGCACACACGCATAGATGGCAACACTACTAAACACAAACACAAAACAAACGCAAAACAAACGCTTCACAACTTATGCTTTGATTCACAACACACGCAACAATAATGCCGTCGATTATATGTCAACCATCGCTTCAAGAAACACAAGCAGTGGCCACAGAACTGTTCGCCGAATTTACTCGACAGCAGTTCACTTACGAAGGCGTGGCTCGAACTGCGATCGACGAAGAATTGCAGCATTTAAGGTATTGATTGAATTTGTATGCGCTTTGATATCACTAATACATGTTTGTAAGCAACCAAACAACTATTACAGAATATCATATTAAGGTATTGATTATGTAATGCAATGTAATGCACAAAACTCTCAATAATGATGAAATGTCTGTCAAACAAAATTAAGACAATTTATCATACTTTTTAATAATATTAATGAATTTAACAATAGATAGCTTTACTTTGCCAGACTAGTAAATCGAAAAAAATTTCAACCCCGAAACGACAGTAACCTTTAATCTGGCGACCGACCCAACCCAATCAAACTGACTGTTACTCCGAAATTACATAAGAAATATGATATTTTGATAATATTAAGCTTAATTACCTATACATTAGACTATTGGGCAATGGATACAGCAATTCTCATCCTTTAATGGTATCACTTGGTCGCGATCTTCGAAGAATTTCTGAAGAGTTTGCGCGAAGTGCTGAACGATTACGAGTGAGGGAAAGAGCTTTAACTGTAATATAATTTGTTGCTTTTGCTTCATTTTACTATTGTATATGTAATATGTTTAACTGTACTGGCAATAGGTTGAGATATCGAGACTAAATAACGACGAGTTTAATTCACTTTTGGGCGAATTATTTCAAAACGGACAGATAACGCGTGAACGAATTGTGGTGTTGTTTTTCTTTTGCTCTGATCTCGCATTTCGAGCATTTTCTAATGGTTCACTCGACTTCTTTAAACGATTACTGCAATGGTCATTGAACTATATTATTGATACTATATGTGCGTGGGTTCAACAACAGGGAGGATGGGTATGAATCATATGTCAGCTAAATATTTTATTGCGGAAAGAATAGGTTAAATTTTGATTAACGTTAATCCATATTTTCTGAAGGAAGTAGTATTGGGCTCGTATTTTCCAAAGCTGGTCATTACTGCGTGCGCTCTAATGGGTTGCATTGCTTTTGCTGTTTATATTAAGAAAAATTGGAGTTAATTAATCGCTATAGATATCTAAAATAGTTAATTATGCGAATATTAAGTCTTTCAAATTCGATTCTAATATATTATGTTATACTGCCATAATTATAGTCCATATAACGTATTATCTCGCAATACTCGCGCGCGAGTAAGAAATTTCGGAAACTAAAACAAGAACGACACATTCATAAAGAGCTCACTTCATAAGTATTGTTAGGATTGTGTTAAAACATTTTAATAATTA